>SKCR01050442.1:0-39075 GCA_019454045.1 Zanthoxylum bungeanum
CAGACTGGACCCTTCCATTTGAAGTGATGCGATGCTAGTGATTTTGCTGTAGGTGCATTTTGGACAACGTAAAGCAAAGATTTTCCACACCATTTTATATTCCACAGAACTCTAATGAAGCTCAACTCAACTACACAACCACCGAAAAGGAGTTGCTCACAGTTGTGTATGCTTTGACAAATTCCACTCTTATCTGTTGGTCCCAAAGTGGTGGTCTACACAGATCATTCAGCAATCAAATATCTGATCACGAAGAAAGATGCCAAACCCAGATTGATCTGTTGGATACTTATTCTGTAAGAATTTGACGTGGAGATCAGAGACAGGAAAGGAACAGAGAATCAGGTGGCAGATCATCTATCGAGGCTCGAGAAGAGAAACAACTGACAAAGATCTGTCAATCAAAGAAACTTTTCCAGATGAACAGCTGTTTGCCATGAAACAACAAAAGTCCCTTGGTATGCTGACTATGTCAACTACATTGTGTCAGGAAAATGGCCGTTGGATGGACAACTCAGCAATGAAAGAAGTTCTTCAAAGAAGTCAAGCACTATGTCTGGGATGAACCGTACCTGTTCAAACGCTGTGCTGATCAATTATTGAGATGGTGTGTTCCATTGAGGAAATCAACAGTGTTTTGCAGCACTGTCATTCATCACCATATGGCGGACCTTCAGTGGAAACAAAACTACAGCCAAAGTCCTACAATCAGGTTTGTTCTGGCCCACTCTTTTTAAAGATGCTTATCTTTTTGCTTTTCAATGTGACAGGGTGAGCGAGAATGGGAAATATTTCCAGAGAAACGAAGAGGCATTGCAAAACATTGTAGAAGTGGAAATATTCGATGTATGGGGTATTGATTTCATGGACCCTTTGTTCCATCATTCGGAAACCTGTACATCCTGGTTGCTGTAGATTACGTCTCCAAATGGGTCGAAGCAATTGCACTGCCATCCAATGATTCAAAAGTCGTGATCAAATTCCTGAAAAGAATATTTTCACTCGGTTCGGAACACCTCGTGCAATCATCATCAGTGATGGTGGCTCTCATTTCTGCAACAATACTTCGATGCACTCCTATCTAAATATGAAGTTACTCACAAGGTTGCCACAACTTACCATCCACAGTCAAATGGACATGTTGAGTTTCAAAACAGGGAAATCAAAAGAATCCTAGAAAGAACCGTTGGATCAACAAGGATGGACTGGTCACAAAACTAGATGATGCATTATGGGCCTACCGACAGCTTACAAGACACCCATTGGTATGTCTCATATCGATTGGTGTTTGGGAAAGCGTGCCATCTACCAGTTGAGCTTGAGCACAAGGCGTACTGGGCACTGAAGAAGTTGAATTTTGATTCACAAGCTGCATGCATGAGAGAAAAGACTTCACCAACTTAACGAATTGGAGGAATTTCGCCTACAGGCTTATGAGAATGCCAGATTATACAAGAAAAGAAAAGACAAAGAAATGGCATGACCGAAAAATAGTGCACAGACAGTTGGAACCAAGGCAGCAGGTGTTACTTTACAACTCAAGGTTGAAACTTTTCCCTGGAAAATTGAAATCTAGGTGGTCAGGTCCATTTGTGATCACTCAGGTTTTACCTTATGGAGCTGTTGAGTTACTGGATCCTAACACCAACAACACATTCAAAGTTAATAGTCAGCGTGTCAAGCACTACTGGGGATAATCATTTGAGCGACAAAAAGAAAGTGTCACACTTTCAGATCCAGCATAACGTTCAGGTAGTCACGTCTAGCTGACGACTTAAAACTTAGCGCTCGCAGGGAGGCAACCCATGCAATTTTTGTATATATTGTGATTTGGTGTGATTTAATTTTGTGTGTTTAGTTTTTACAGATTAAGAATTTCAAGATGGAAGAAGCTCTCGTAAATCTTCACAAGCAATTTCTTCTCTCCCTCAAAAATCTCTGATGAAAGTCTACAAAGCTCGCTTGGAACGGATGAGGTTACTGACAATTCATGGTGTTCCTAATGAATTCTTGGGTAATTGAAGCACGAGTCCGATTGGCAGGTGAGTCTTCTGACTCTTTATTAAAAATATGCCTGGTTTTGGAAGAAGCACCTATGCAAAGAAACGTAGAGCTAATCAATGGGTGTTTGTTATAAATGTGCACGTTGGAATTGCAATACTCGTTGTCGTTCTTTAGGAATGGTGTCTGATAATCGCGAAGAAAAATTAAATTCATTAGGGATGGCTTGAGTAAGAAGTCTTTAGATGATATATCTTCGACTCTTGAGACGCATCCCAGTGGATATGTTCACATAGCTTTTCGCAAATTACATACACAATTTCAAAAAGAAAGACAACTGTTAAGTCTTGGGAATCTGACTTCTTAAAAAGACCCTGTTTGCCAATTTATAAGAAAATTGGATGGGAAGCTTGTCCTTGACGCATAGATGTTAATCAAGCTGTAAATTTTTGTAAATATTATATCTCTTTGTCTTTTCCTAATAATGTGATTTGTTTTGTTGTTTTCTTTTATTTTCTCCGACAAGATCCAGACCTTTTTGACTACCACGATTATTTATTTACTATTAACTAATAATTGTCATTTGGCAGATACTAATGCTATTATTTTACTCACCCTTTTCAGGTGTTATAAATTCAACTCATCATTGCACTTTTGAAGACATCCAGAGTAAAACATGGAAGCCACTTCAAGAAGACGAGTTGAAAACATCTGTGTGTTTTGCGGTAGTAGTGTTGGAACTAAACCACAATACGTAGAAGCATCACAGGAATTGGGGTCGAGTCTTAGCTGCAAGGAATATGCACTTAAATATGGCGGAGGAAATCTTGGACTTATGGGGATCGTTTCAAAGGCGGTACAGGAAGGAGGCAGTCACGTTTTGGGAATCATTCCAAAACCTTGGCAGAGGCAAATCTTATTGAACCATCAAACGGAGAGGAACTGATCGTGCCAGGTATGTTTGAACGATGGTAGAAATGATTAACTGTGCTGATGCTTTTATTGCTTTGCCAGGTGGCTTGGGTACATTGGAGGAAATTTTTATTGTGCTATCTTGGCGAACCTGAACATACACCAGAAACCAATTGGACTGCTCAACGTTGATGGATTTTATGATTATGATTTTCTTGTGTGTTTCTTGATGATGCTCGAGAGAAATGGGTTCGTGTCAAAACCTTTAAAAGAACTCCTCTTTACTGCCAGAACTGCTCCGGATCTAATAGACCAACTCATAGCCTATGAACCACGAGTTGACCCTATCCTTTCAAAGATAAATTGGTCCGAGGACGATCGTGGTAAGAGGCGTCGGATTAATCTGGATCTTAACCTTTAATTTCCTGTAGAATTTTCAGCTAACCAAGTACGACCTTCTTAACTCTCCTTTGCTGTTTAAGACATTGGGGACAATGTCTCATTTAGGTTTGGGGGAGAGAATTAATTGATCAGCACCTTTTTTTTAGTTTGTGTGTTATTTTATTTTTAGTCCAAAATTTTTCGAAAAATACAAAAAAAAAAATTGAAAATTTTTTCAAAAATTACAAAATATTTTGTGGTTTTTTGTGTTTTTATTTTGACTAAAAATGTGAAATTGGTAAGAGATAGCTGGAGTAAGGAATTTATACTCTGAGACGTATCTCAAACCTATTTCGAAACAAGTTAATTTTTGTTTATTTCCTTTTGAATTATTATTTAATTTGTAAATTCTCCATAAAATTGACTAAAATGGATCTTCATATGCTCAGTGGCAGGTATTATCAACATGCATAGTAACATACAAGACATGAGCTAAAATTGAAAAGTTTGTAATATTCAGTGCTCTAGTTTAATTGGAGTGAAGCATCTCAAAAAGTGATGAGTAAAAAAAAAATAAAAATTCTGAGGTCCGAGTTATTAAGTTCTGTAAGGGGTTTTTAACACATAGTGCCCTAAAACCAACTGGTTTGGGAGTCACTGGCCCAAAGCTCGCTACATGGATCAAAGATGCTGCAAAAATATATATATCTGAAGTCTGAGTAATTAAGTCCGTAGGGGTATCTTAACACTTGGTGCCCTAAAGCCAACTGGTTTGGGAGCCCACCGACCCAACACTCGCTACATAGATGGAAGATATTGTATATAAATAAAAAATAAGAAAAATCAAGAAAAAAAAATCAGAAAAATGAAAAAAATTATTCCATTGCTGCAAAAAAGTGTGAATTCTGATAAAACTTTAGGACAAAAATATTACACTCTTATCAACTGCACTTATGACTGTTGTGGGAAAAAATGAGTTGTTTAATATTATGTTGGCTGTGTATATGAAGAAGGACAAATATAATCGAAGAATTTACTTATTCAGTAATTTAGAAAGAAACAAAACAACTAGTAACTTGAAGTAGAAGTTTCACCTGATTAGTCACTAACATCTTTATTCTCTTCTCGCTTGTCTTTTTGCTTTTGTGTGCATTAGTTTTACAACATTTTTCCTTTTGTAAAATGTTTGTGGGTATCATTGCTGTAAACCCTCACGAGACTACAACTCGTCCACTAGGGACACCTAGGGGTTTAAAGACTTGTTGCATATGCTAAATGCAACCGTGATCCTTACGAAAGTGGCTTTAGTTAAAATGTTTATTTATTTTATTTTGTGTTTTGCTCGAGACTAGCAAAATGTTAGGTTTGGGGGTGTGATGAGTGGTAAATCTATCATTATTTCCCACTCATTTAACTTAATATTTTGTATAGTTTCTTGAGTTTGTGAATATTTTGATGTGTTTTGTATTATTTTGTAGATAAATAAAGTTTCAGGACATTCCGGAGGTGATTTGGAGCAAAAACAGTGAAAATTGGCAAAAATGGCATTTTGGTAAATTGTCCGCGTCGCGACGCCTAACGTGCACCAGAGATGCTAACGTGCGTCGGGTCAAACGGTCAGAATTTGAGAAGTTTGACTTTCCTAACGTGCGCCGTGCCACGTGTCACCATCACAACTGATCTGTTAACGTGCGCCGTGCCACGTGTCATCATCCTACGGTGCCAACAATTACTATTTCCACGTGTGCCACGTGTCATCCTGTCAACGAGTCAACTATGCCACGCGTCTTGCCACGTCATCATCCACGTCAGCAGGTCAACCGAGTCAACATGCCACGTCATCATCAGCCAATCACAGCGTGACACGTGTCGCAATCCTACGGTGCCGACAATTGATCTCAGTTGCCTTGCCACGTCAGCGCCACATCAGCATAATAATTGAGCTCTCAGCCGCCTCGCCACGTGTCGCCTTATCTTCTTATCCGAATTGCCACGTGTCAAAGCCTTAGCAAGCCACGCCAAAAGAAGCTGGCGTCGCGACGCCAAAGCCCTTGCGTCGCGACGCTGGAACCTACCGGGGTCTATAAATTGAGCTCGAAATTTCAGTTTTTGATGCACCACTCTCTCTCATCTCTTGATGTAATGAAAAAGTTTCTCTCTCTAGTTTCTTTTAGTTTTTAGTTTTTTTTTTTTAATTTAAGTTTTGTAATTAAATTTTAATTATTTTTGTAATAATTGTAATTTACTTTCTTTATTTTTACAGTTTTTACTATTCACCATGAGGAGGTAACTTCCCCAGCTAGGGTGTGAAAGGTAATTCTTTTACTATTGCTATTTAGATTAATCTCCCTTAAAAATAATATATTCACTATTTAAAATTGACTTAAAAGGATACCGCTATATTGGTCGATTGGTAATTTAATTTTAATCTGGTTTAAACCTGAATAATCAAGGATACCGCCATATTGGTCGGTGGTAATTTAATTTTAATCTGGTTTAAACCTGACTAATCAAGGATACCGCCAGATTGGTCGTTGGTAATTTAATTTTGGTTCCGCCTTTATGGCTGGTTTATGGACAAATATTACCGCCTTAATGGCTGGTTGGACTTAATTTGACTTAATCAGGATACCGCCAGATTGGTCGGTTGGTAATATTATCACAAGTTTATATATTATTTTATGGGAGATATCTAAATTAGTAGTAGTAAAAGTAATTCCTTTTACCTTACCATTTTATTTTATTGTAATTTACTTTTCAGTATTTACTTTACCGCATTTTTACTTCAAGTCTTTTATTTTCAAGTTTTTTACCACCGCCCTAGTTATGTGTTGTAACTAATAAGTTATCCGGGGTTGTGATGATTTTTAATATCACCGATTTATAAGGGGTTAGATTATAGTTTGGGTATTATAAAGATTTATTTATTTAGTCTTAATCTTAATGCTTTTTATTAACTGGCCACTAATAAAATTGACTAGGTAAACTTAAAATGAACTAGACATAGGGATTTTAAGTTTAAGACCTTAGACTCAATAGCCCACGATCTTCCTTGAGGATAGATAACCCTTTAATAGATTTCCTTACAGGATAGGAATATACCTGTTGTGTGGGGGTAGCCTTAATTGGAACTTAATCTTAATGAATCCAGATAGTTTGGTTGACATAAACATATGGTTCAATTGGGTTAAACTGGGTATTTATGTCTAACCATCGACAGAGGCTTACACAAAATTTAGTGTTCCAGGTTAATAAATCAATATATTACCCAACTTTAAAATAACCACTTCATCTTTAAAATGATATTAAAAGAAATCACAACCCTAGATAGTTTTTAATATTGAATTTTCTTAAAACCTACTTTAGAACACTTTTTATTTACTTGTTTTTAAATTTAGAATCGTCACCATTTCAAATCAATCAAACAACCTGTTAGATACTAGTAATCATTTGATCTCATAAAATTAATAGATTAGATATTAAGTCCTCGTGGGATCGATATTTTTATACTACTTGAACGATACGTGCGCTTGCATTATACATGTGTGTTTACGCCGGTCACCTGTAAGGATATTTTCGGAGAATTGGGAAGGCATGGCGCTTTGCTAGAAGCCAACCTTGTCTTGTAAATCGGTATAAACGTAGTACGAGGTACTTACGTGTTCGGATAGTCCGACGATCGAATTTACTACCAACATATCCGGGGATCTCATGGTCGCTTCCAAAGATTCACCGATGACGTATGACTCGCACTCTAAATTAATCTGGGATTAATTAGATGAGAGAGAAAATTAATCTGGGATTAATTGCGGAGATATTTTATCTGGATAAAATATCAATAAAAAGAGAGATAACGATTAATTTGGAATAATCGATAAATTAATATATTTGATATATTAAACGAAATTAGATTTCGACGCGGAATTAAAATTAGATTTTAATACGGGCGAACGAATTAATTCGTTAGCGACGTGAATAGTAATTATGCTTGGCATGATTATTTAATTAAATTAGATTTAATTACGTCGCAACCCGAGCCCGAGATTATTTGTGAGCGCATTCACATTTCGAATTCGAATGCGGCACACAAGTCAAATCAAGGGTCAAATCGCTAGTCGCATCTAGCGTCACATCATTCGTCAATCAAGTGATGGATGTCTTTCACTTTGAATGATTGACGCAGTCACTATTCACTGATTGATGGATTGATGGAGTTGATGTTGGTGGTTGGAGCCTTAAAGGCTTGACTTTTGGAAAGAGAAAATGTGTAATTAATTTTGGAAATTAATTGTTGTGTATAAGATACACTTTTCTTCAAACCAAACACAACTCTTCTCTATCTCCATTCTCTTCTTCTTCACACACCCAAGGGGCTAAAATGCTTACTAGTTTTTGTCCAAAACCGTGAGATGGTAAGCTTGAGTGTGTGATTTTTGTGGCAAAAATCACAAGAGCTAGCACTCCGAGAGACATGCGAAGGTGATAGGGAAGTCCACCCATGAGCCGGGAACCATTCGACGAAGCTTGGAGCTTGAGGAAGGACCACCATTGATGCCAAACCAGTGAACTGTCACAGCTCACTGCCGAGCAGTCCCATGAGCAGATATTCAAGTTTTCTTCGTTGCCGCGTCGCTCAACCAATCGATGTGAGTATTCTGCAACTTCGTTGATTTGTATTCACACATATTTCATGCTTGTTTATGATCTTGGGACCTTAATAGAATCCAATAAGAAATACAAATTACAAAAGAAGCTCTTTAGCTCGCGTATGTCAGAGGGTACATCTGTCGAGTACTAGGTGTTGCAGATGATTGCTGACATCGATCAACTAGGTTAGCTGGGCATTACCTACGTGGCTGAGATTGCCAAAGATTTGATCTTATAGTCTCTACCCGAAAGCTGGGGTAGGTTCATTGTGAACCAAGAGTAACTCTTGGAGAGTTTATGGCTATGCTCAAGGAGGCAGAGCCAGAGCTTCTAAAATGGGCAAAGGCAAAATCATTATAGTCTTCTGGGAAGACAAATGACATATCCCAAGATGTCTGCCTAAACTGTGGTAAACGGGATCACTATAAAAGTGACTGCCGTATGGACAAGGCAGACATGAAGGAAATGAAGCGGGGCAAGGCTTCAGCTTCAAATATGTTTGTCATAAACATGTTCACTATTAGTTGCAAAATTGGATTTTTGATACTAGATGTGGTACATAGATATGTACTGATGTACATAATCTGCTGATTAGTAGGAGACTGACTTCAGTTGAGATCAACCTACGAGTTGGAAATGGGACGAGAGTCGCTGTTTTAACCGTAGAAACCTAAGTTTAGGAACTACCCTTCGAGTGTGTACTTAAATTAGGAAACTGTTAAAATGTACCTAGTTTGACTAGAAACATTATCTCTATATCATAGTTTAATCCTTGCGGATATACCTTTATATTCTAGAACACTAAAGTGTTTTATTTTATAAAGATGATATTGAGATAAACACATTAGATGTGAATAACAGTATTTATATTTTGAGTATAATGAATCTCAAACGTATGACATGACAAACATATAGCTCAAACTGAATTAATCAGATGAGACTAATTGTGGCATTGTTGTCTGGGACACATTAAACAAGACTCGTATATCCACACTTTTGAAGAGTGGATACTAGGACAGATTTGATCCTATTCAAATAATGTCTACGAATCTAGTTTATTAGGCAAAGTGCCTAAAATACCTTTTACTTGGGAAAAGTACAAGTGCCACCGATCTGTTAGCCCTCGTTCATAGTGACGTAAGTGGGCCCATATCTAGCTAGGCTAGAGGTGGATATGAACACTTCGTAACCTTTACGGATGTAGCATCGCGTTATGGTTATGTGTTTCTTATGAAACACGAATCAGAAACTTTTGATAAATTCAAAGAGTTTCGACACGAAGTAGACAGACAGATCGACTAAAGTATAAAACCATCACGGTTAGACCGTGGTGGAAAATACTTAAGCAATAAGTTTCTCAATTACTTACTGAAAGTATAGTATTCTTTCAATGTGACTCCTCCCGGAACACCTCAATTGAGCGGTGTGTCCAAACTGAGAAACCGAACCTTGTTGGACATGTAAGGTTAATTAGGAGTCGCTCTAAGCTACCATTTTCCTTCTAGGATACACATTAATAGTGCAAAACTTATTTTGAATAAGGTTCCATAAAAATCTGTTTGACAGACTTCATATTAGATAAGAACAGGAAGAAAACCGGGTTTTCTCAATCCTGAAGATTTGGGAATGCTGGGCATATGTTTGGATGATACCAAACTAGAACCCAAATCGGATAAATTGCCTAATTTATGGGTTGTCCTAGGGTAACCAAAGTATAGTACTTATACAGCTCACAAGAGAAAAATGTAATTGTTGCTCTCCATGCGGTTTTCCTAAAAGGAATACCTATATGCAGTGGTAAGTGGGAGGAAAGTAAAACTCGATGAAAATAGGAGTAATACTGTTCCAGGCACCAATTCCTTAATGGAACACAAACAATTCATCAAGGATGAAACTGTACCATAATCTTCGAATACACAAGAACCGCGAAAGTCGGAGAGAGTCAGAAAAATGACCTGGGAGGTATGGGTTTCTGATCTCACCTCATGAAGATGTCAATCTTATTGAGGAAGACGAACCGACTTCGTATGAGGAAGTGATACAAGGTATCGACTCCATATTATGGCAAAGTGCCATGAAGTCCGGAATGGATTCCATGTATACCAACCAAGTTTGGACACTGGTTGATGTACCGGAAGGAATTGTGCCTATTGGTACTATATAAGTCTTCAAGGAAGACATACATGGATGGCAACATACCAACGTACAAAGCTAGGCTTGTAGCGAAAAGGTATCGTTATCAACATTGTGTCGATTACGATGAAACATTTTATCCGTTGCCATGATTAAATCTATTTGGATGTAGTTTGCTTATGCTGCATGTTTCATTTATGAAATATGGCAGCTGAACGTCAAAACCGTTTTCCTTAAACGAAAACCTTTTGGAGGATGTTTATAACATCCTGACGGTTTTGTCGTACCAAAACATGCAAACATAGTTTGCAAGAAAATTCGATCCATTTATGGATTGAAGCAAGCATTGCGTTCTTGGAACTATCGTTTTAATATAATCATAATAGTTTATGATTTAATTCAAAACGAAGATAATTCTTGTGTATATAAGAAGGTTAGTGGGAGCGCACTGACAGTGATTGTCCTAAATAATGATGATTTATTATTTCTTGGAAATGACATTCCCATAATTTAATCAGTGAAAGCTTGGATTTCATGAAAATTCTCCGTAGACTACTTGGGAGAGACAACCTTTATTCTTCGAATAAGGATTTACTGGGATAGATCTAAAAGTTGTTGGCACTCTCCGAGAAATCATGCATTGAAAGATATGTACGCGACCTGGTGTCTCATATGCTTTGAGCATATAGAGTCGCAATCAGGTCAATCCAAGTGATAGTCACTGGATTGATGTTAAGAACATCCTTAAGTATCTTAGATGAACTAATGATGCTTTCTTAACCTATGGAGAATGAGAACTTGAAGTGACTGAATTCACTACTGTAAGTTTCCAAACCGATAAAAACGACTATAAGTCGTAGTAAAGGTAATATATAGTTTGAATAATGGAACAATGAGCTGGAAATCTTCCAAGGAAGATATTGTTACCGAATAAACAACAAAAGTGGAATATTGCTGCAGCTGAGGCAGCAATAAAAGCACTTTGGATCTTAATAATCCTAATTAGATTAGGTGTAGTTCTGTTAGCAGCTGAGCTAGGCTACATCACAGGCTAAAGAATTAATGGTCTCATCAACGATCCAAGTATATACTTCAACTATTCATCCGATTCATTCGGATCATACATGGTGGCGATGTGATGATCAAATAAATCGTATCAGATGATAACCATGTAAATCCGCTGACGAAAGCCTTTCCTCAGCATAAATTTGAGCGAACCGTACATAGTTCAAGTGTAGGACACTTGAGTGATTGGCTATAGGCCAAGTGGGAGATTGTTGGACAATTATGACCCATAGCATCACTATTTGTTCAGAACATGGTGTTGTTGTACAAATTAACTATGTGACAAAGGAAATTGCTATTTTATCATTTGTAATTAGATTACCAAGATGTATAAATGATAGAAGGTCCTTATGATTAGTTCCAGATTGAGATGATATGAGACAGTATCAATCCAGAAAGGTTTAATCATTAAATATCCCTAGTCGTAGTATTATCGAGATTGGACATCGATAATGCGGAATAAACTAGTATTACACTTGTGCGCGTTGTGGGAGCATAACAACATAGTTCTCATATATTTGGGTATTGTATACTCATGCAAGTGTAATAGGAGGTTGTGTTTACCAATGGTACGGAAACAGCTTCGCTTTGGATAGACCCCTCGGAATTCCATTGGTAGTATGACTATGTGTCTAGGGAAGTCTGAATCAGGGTAGGTGTATTTAGTCTTAACCTGAGACTTGCATCGCTAATACTTGCGACAATCAATGTACTTTGGTTTTGGTCGTCCAGGGCTTTAACAGGTTCTGTGTACGCCTCTTCTGGGTATATTGAGAATCGTAGTGTATTGGATGTGATGTCAAGATGGAAGTATCACTTCAGGCATATGGAGATGATGGTAACGTAGGATAAGGAACTGATACTCTTATATGCTGTAGCTATCAGGATAATATGACTAGGTCATGTTTATCCGATTATAGAGACTAGTTACCAGAGATCCGATATATGCTTCGTACGGGGCAGACACAATTCCAGCCCCAGGCCTAGCACGTGAAATCCGATACTGGATCGCAATACGCAATACTACATATACTACACCTGATATAGATTACATATTCCTTTAAGAATATTTCTGGAGAATTGGGTAGGCACGGTGTTTTGCTAGAAGCCAACCATGTCTTGTAAATCGGTAAAAATGTAGTACTATGTACGTATGTTGGAGTTTGCTAAGGTCCCAAGGATGAATAAACAAGCATGAAACATAAGTGAATACAACGAGGGAGTTGCAGAATACTCACAACGATCGGTTGAGCGACGCGAGAGGCAACACAAATTTCTCTTTTCTGCCCACTGAACTGCTCGGCAGTTTCTGTTTTGGCGTCCTCCATTTCATCTTCAAGCTTCAAGAATCAAGGTCCAAGCTTTGCGAAACGATTCCCGGCTCATGGGTGGACTTCCCTATCACCTTCGCATGACTTCGTAGTGTGCTAGCACTCCCGATTTTGCCACAAAATCGCGACTTTTGCTTCCCATTTTTCCTCTTCAGCTCACGGCAGTAACTGAACCAGAAGAAAGAAAAAATGCCACTAAGGCCGAAAATGAGAGGGAGAAGAAGTGAAGCGAGAGAGTTGGTTTCCAAAAAAATGTGTATTATATATTTGTTTTCAAAAACAAATAAACATATACCATTTCTTTTTCCAAAAAAGTCAAGCTAATTAAAGCTTACAACCACCAACATCAAATCTCATCAATCAATGAATAATGACTGGTGTCAATCACTCAAAGTGAAAGACATCCATCACTTGATTGACGACTGATGTGACGCTAGATGCCAGTAGCGATTTGACGCTTGATTTGACTTGCGTACCGCTCTCGAATTCGAAATGCGAATGCGCTCGCAAACAATCCCGGGCTCGGGTTCGCTAATTCCAAATTAACGAATTTTCCGTCGCGACGTAATTAAATGATTATGCCTAGCGAAATCACTATTCACGTCGATAACGAATTAATTCTAAATTAATTCATTCGCCTGAATTAAAATAAAATTTTAATTCCGCGTCGAATCTAATTTCGTTTAATATATCAAATATATTAATTTTATCGATTAATTCCAAATTAATCGTTCTCTCTCTTTATTGATATTTTATCCTAGATAAAATATCTCAGCAATCAATCCCAGATTAATTTTCTCTCTCATCTAATTAATCCCAGATTAATTAAAAGTGCGAGTCATACGTCATCGGTGAATCTTCGGGAAGCGACCCATGACATCCCCGAATAAGTTGGCAGTAAATTCGGTCATCGGACTATCCGAACACGTTAGTACTTCGTACTACGTTTTACCGATTTACAAGACATGGTTGGCTTCTAGCAAAGCGCGATGCCTACCCAATTCTCCAGAAATATCCTTACAGGAATAAATGATCTATATCAGGCGTAGTATACGTAGTATTGCGTATTTCGATCCAGTATCAGATGGTCACATGCAAGGGCTGGGGATGGTACAGTGTCTGCCCCGTACGAAACATATATCGGATTACGAGCAACTAGTCTCTTTAATATCGGATAATCATGACCAAGTCATATTATCCCGACGGTTGCAACCTTTTTAGAGAACCAGTTCTGTATCCCTACGCGATCATCATCTCTATATGACTGGAGTGACACTTCCGTCTTGACATCACACCCAACACACTACGATTCTCAATATACCCAGCATTGGCGTACACAGAACCTGTTAAAGCCCTGGACAACCGCAACCAAAGTATCTTGATTGTCGCAAGTATTAGCGGTGCAAGTCTCAGGTTAAAACCAAATACACCTACCCTGATTTCGGACTTCCATAGACACATAGTCATACTACCAATGGAATTTCGAGGGGTCTATCCAGAGCGAAGCTGTTTCCCGTACCATCGGTATAACACAACCTCATATTACACTTGCATGAGTATCCTATACCCAAATATATGAGAACTATGCCGTCGTGCCCTTACAACGCGCACAAGTGTAATACTAGTCTTTTACGCATTCATCGATGTCCAATCTCGATAATGCTCTGACTAGGGATATTTAATGATTTATCCTTCGTGGATTGATACTGTCATATCATTCTCAATCCAGGAACAAATCATAGGGTTCTCCTATCATTTATATATCTAGGTGATCTAATCACAAATGATAAGAGTGAAATCTCATTTGTCACATAGTTAATTTGTACAACAACACCTTGATCTGTACAAATAGTGACGCTATGGGTCATAATTGTCCAACAATCTCCCACTTGGCCTATAGCCAGTCACTCGAGTGTCTTACACCCGAACTATGTACGGTTGGCTCAAATTGCTGAGAAAAGGCTTTTCATCAGCAGATTTGCATGATTATCATCTGATGCGATTTATTCGATCATCACATCGCTACGATGTATGGTCCGAACGAATCAGATGAATATCGAAGTATATATCTGGATCGTTGATGAATATCGAAGTATTAATTCTTTAGCATGTGCTGACGCCTAGCTCAGCTGCTAATAGAATTATATCTAATCTAATTAGATTTTGTATCGACCCCGAAGGCTTCTATTGCTGCCTCAGCTGCAGTAATAACCCGTATTTCTTGTTTATTCGGTAACAGTATCTTGCTTGGAAGATTTCCAGCTCACTGTTCCATTATTCAAACTGTATAGTACCGTTTGCGACTTATAGTCGTCTTTATCGGTCAGAAAACTTGCTACAGTGATCCCAGTCACTCTAAGTTCTCATTCTCCATAGACTAAGACAGCATCCTTAGTTCTCTAAGATACTAACGGACGTTCTTAACATCAATCCAGTGACTATCACTAGGATTGGCCTGTTTGTGAATCCATATGCTCAAAGCGTATGAGACACCAGGTCACGTACATTTTTCAATGTACGATTTCTCAGAGAATTTTCTCGAAAGCCAAGCTTTCTCTCCGATTATTAGATGGAATATCATTTCCAAGAAATGACATATTATCATTATTTATATAGGACAGTCATTGTCAGTGCGCTCCCACTAACCTCTTTATA
Organism: Zanthoxylum bungeanum; assembly: GCA_019454045.1. Lineage (NCBI taxonomy): Eukaryota > Viridiplantae > Streptophyta > Magnoliopsida > Sapindales > Rutaceae > Zanthoxylum > Zanthoxylum bungeanum. The sequence goes on from SKCR01050442.1 coordinate 15,126, forward strand.
TACACAAGAATCATTTTCGTTTTGAATTAAATCATAAACTATTATGATTACACCAAAACGACAATTCCAAGAACCTAATGCTTTCTTCAATCCAAACATGGATCGAATAACCCGCAAACCTTGTTTGCTAATTATGGTACGACAAAACCGACATGATGTTGTAAACATCCTCCGAAAGGTTTCCTTTTCAGGAAAGCGATTTTGCCATTCAGCTGACATATTTCACTAATGAAACATGCAGCATTAGCAAGCATTATCCAAATGGATTTATCGTGGCAACATGTATAAGGTTCAATCGTAATCAACACAATATTGATAACGATACCTTTTCGCTAAAAGCCTAGCTTTACACGCTGGTATGTTGCCTTCCATGTATGTCTTCCTTGAAGACTAAATAGTACCAATAGGCACAATGCCTTGCGGTACATCAACTAGTATCCAAACTTGTTGATATACATGGAATCCATTTCGGATTCATGACACTTTGCCATGATAGGGAGTCGATACCTTGTATCACTTCCTCATACGTAGTCAGTTGGTATACCTCAATAAGATTGACATCTTTATGAGGTGAGATCAGAAACCAATACCCCAGGTTGTTTTCTGACTCTCTCCGACATACGCGGTTCTTGTGTATTCGAAGATTAATGGTAATAGTTTTATCCTTGATGAACTGTTTGTGTTCCATTAGGATTCGGTGCCTCGAATAGTATTACTCTGATTTTCATCGAGTTTTACTATCCTCCCACTTACCACTGCATATCGGTATTCCTCTTAGGAAAACCGCATGGTGAGCAACAATCTAATTGTTCTATTTTGAGATGTATAAGTACTATACTTATGTATCCCTAGGATAACCTACAATTGGCACTTATCCAATTTGGGTTTTAGTTTGGTATCATCCAAACATATGCCTAGCATACCCAAATGTTTTAGGAATGTGAAACCCGTTTTCTTTCCTGTTCATATCTAATATGAAGTCTGTCAAACAGATTTTTATGGAACCTTATTCTAAATAAGTTCTGCACTGTTTATGCTTATCCGTTGAAGGAAATGGTAGCTCAAAGCGACTCATGATCAACCTTATCATGTCCAACAAAATTTCGGTTACTCAGTTCGGACACACCGTCAAACTGACGTGTTCCGGGAGGAGTCCTCATTTGAAAGAATATTATACTCTTTCAAGTATATAAGAAACTTATTGCTTAAGTATTTTCATCATGGTCTAACCGTGATGATTTTATACTTTAGCTGATCTGTTTGTCTATTTCTTGTCAAAACTTTAAAAGTTTCTTATTTGTGTTCTTCAAAAGAAATACATAACCATAACGCGATGCCACATCCGTAAAGGTAACGAAATATTCATATCCACCCCTAGCCTAGCTAGACATGGGCCCACTTGCTTCACTATGAACTAGGGCTAACAGATCGGTGGCATTAACACTTTTACCAAGTAAATGTGTTATAGGCACTTTGCCCAATAAACTAGATTCGTAGACTTTATTTGATTGGAATCAAATGTGTCCTAGTACCCACTCTCCGAAAGAGAGGATATACGATTCTTGTTCAATTGTGTCCCAGACAACAATGCCACTTGTCAGTTTCTTCTGATCAAGTCAGTTTGAGCTAGTTGGTTGCCAATTTGCACTCGAAAAACCCTCGCAAAATATTATGCGTCTTTCCTTCCATTGAGTGATTCTCACTCAAGATCTGAGACTGACATTGGCTTGTTGGCCAAAGTCAAGGCCTTTGTCCGTCGAGGATGTGTTTGAATCACGAAGGCTTTGTTCCATATTGGTGTATTGTCCAAGTTGTGGTTGTTGGCCAAAGTCAAGACCACTTCTTGTCCATCGACATTGATTACGAAGCTTTCCATGGTCAATGGGTCGCGCTTAACTGGGATCACTAAGTTTGTTGTGCCAAAGACAAAGCTTAGTTGATTCAGAGGAAAAAGGTTAGGCAATACATTGGATGTATTGGCATATATAAGATATATGTTTCGGACTTGGATGTCCCCCTACTGGATCTAGGAATTGGATTGGATCCAATTGATCTTAGATATCTACCTAGTTAATTATCATACAATTTGTTGGCCAAAGTCAAGATTGTGTGATATTTAACGGGATCCTAGCCCACTAGGAAACATGGTTTCCCGAGTACTCGACAGAGGGTTAGAGGCTCGCCGAAAAATAGTGGGAGGCAAGAATTGAATTTGCAATATTCGTTTAATTACTTGCCATACGCGCTCATTCAAATATCATTCATCAAATAAATTAAATATTAGTTGGACTAATATTTAAATGTTGTTTTTAATAAATAGTTGGACTATATTCAAACTATTCATTTATAGTTGATTTTATAATTGGATTATAGTAATCAATATAATTGATTTTAATCTATTAAATTATAGTTGATTAAATAGTTGGACTATTGTAATAATTATAATAAACAGTACCAAAATCGTTGATTAAATAGTTGGACTATTAAAATCAAGATATAAATGAAAGATTGACATTTAAAACATAATCCTAGGGAAAATGTATTTAAATGGTTTAATTTTCAAATTGGGAATAAAGTTTCAGGATGGTCCTGGAAAATAATAAGTTACTTTATTTGATAAAATAACATATTAGGCCTAAGCCCGGAGTTAAGCAAACAGTAGAGCATAACCTTTGGAAGATTTATGTAATGATAACTTAAGTGCTTAATCCATTAAGCTTGTCGTAGTAGACTCCTTAATTTCTGAATCAGAACTAAGAATTAGATTCTTAAAGTATGATAATGAAATTGAAGGATCTTCATAAATCTATCTTTAGATTTTAGAAGTACTAAATTGCAATAATAACTCTTGGAGAGTTAATGACTATTCTCAAGGAGACAAAGTCAAAGTTTGCAATTAGGCAAGTAGCGCAAGGCGCACCTTACTTTGATATTCTAGAAATCCGAGGCTAGGCCAAAGGTTTCTGGCATTCTCAATCCAGGAACAAATCATAGGGACCTCATATCATTTATATATCTTGGTGATCTAATCACAAATGATAAGAGTGCAATCTCCTTTGTCACATAATTAATTTGTACAACAACACCATGATCTGTACAAATAGTGACGCTATGGGTCATAATTGTCCAACAACGTACGTATTCGGATAGTCCAACGACCGGATTTACTGCCAACATATCCAGGGATCTCATGGGTCGCTTTTCGAAGATTCACCGATGACGTATGACTCGCACATAATTAATCTGGGATTAATTAGTAGAGAGAGAAAATTAATCTAGGATTAATTACGGAGATATTTTATCTGGGATAAAATTCTATTTAAAGAGAGAGAACGATTAATTTGGAATTAATCGATAAAATAATATATTCGATATATTAAACGAAATTAGATTTCGACGCGGAATTAAAATTAGATTTTAATTCGGGCGAACGAGTTAATTTAGAATTAATTTGCTAGCGACGTGAATAGTAATTTTACTAGGCATAATTATTTAATTAAATTTGATTTAATTACGTCGCAATGGAAAATTCGTTAATTCGGAATTAGCGAACCCGAGCCCGGGAGTGTTTGCGGGCCCACTCATATTTTGAATCAAGTGGGGCCCACAAGTCACATCACGCGTCACATCATTAGTCATTCTTGTGATGTAAGTCACATCAACTTTGAGTGATGTGATGGATGTCACTTTTGAGTGATGTGAGTAGATGGAAGGCTTAAATGCCTTGTACAATTTTTTGAAAATGGAATATGTATTTGATTTTTGAAATCAAACACAACACACACAACTCATCTCTTCTCTCTCCCTCTTCCTCTCCCTCACGGTAAAAGAGCAGTTTTTTCTTCTCAAAAATTCTAAGGCTTGGCCGAATTTAAAGAAGGAAAAGGGGAAGATTTGTGGTAATTTTTCCAAGATGCTAGCACATCCAATGGGTCTTACAAAGGTGATAGGGAAACCCATTCATGAGCATGGAATCCATTCACAAAGCTTGGAGCTTGGAGCACACAAATGGGACCTTTACCGAAACACATGGAGCACAAAGAAGGACCTTGGCCGAGAGCTTTAATGAGGATTTTTTGTTATTCTTCGCATCGCAAAAGCTGATCAAAGTGAGTATTCCGCAACTTTACTTTGATTTATTCACACGTTTCATATGCTAAATTGATCTTGGGAAGACTTAGAAAACCTAACAATGGTATCAGAGCCAGGTTAAGCATGAAATTGAATTAGGGTAAATTTGGTTAAAATTGATTTGAGCATGATTTGATAAAATTGATTGTTTGAATATGGTTGAATGATGATAACTTAGAGTTATGCATGATCAATTTGATGAAAATTGAATTGGATTATTTTTTCCCCAAAATTTTGGCTTGGCCGAAAGTTTGAGTATGCCCTAAAGTCATGGTAATTTTGTTTTTTGATCATTGGATGAGTTGGAAGACATGGGATAAATTGATTTAGGATTTAATTGGATTAAAATCGAAATCAGATTTAAAATCCCTAAATTGCCATGAGCTTCAAAAGCATGGAAATGAATTGATTTTTGATTCAATAATGTTAGACATGTGTTGATGATGATTAGCATGATTAATTAAGTAAATTGATATTTTGGAAATGTTAATTTGACTAATTAATTATGGCTAAAGCACTTTAGTTAATTAAAATTGTGATATTTGGAATATTGAAATTTAATTAGTGGGGCTAAATTTGGAATTGGGCTAATAAAGTTGTATTTGGGCTTAATGGGCTTGGTTGGGCCAAGTTTGATTTAGGTTAATTGGTTGGATCCAATTGGGCCTAAAACCATTTCCATAAAGTCCAAATATGATTAAATGGGCCTTTAAAATTTTAATTGGGCCTAATGGGCCTAAATTGATTTTTGGCAAAAGGGTGATTCCTTATTGGGCTTTTGTTGCCAAAGTCCATGCCTAATAAATTAATTGAAAGCTCATTGGACTTTAATTAATTGACATTGGATGTTAATTGGGCTTTGAGACCCGTAATGATTAGATTTAGAATCTAAGTTGCAAAAGGCTCATTAAAAAGTGTAATTATTTAATTTGGAATTAAATAAAGAATTAGTATTGAATACAAATTAAATTGGATTTAATGTTGTAGTTTGATATAATTCGAGAATTAGTACTTTGAGTACTTATTCTTAAAACGAGTTGGACTCGCGCAAATCAAATCGTTGTTTGAACATTGGATGGTCATTAATTTCATATTAATTAATTGGATTAGATCGATTGATAACATGCTTTGTGTGAATACATGGATGTGATGTATGAATAATGTATATCGGATGGATATTAGATGGGTGAGGGCAATTTTGGAAATTATTGTAATAAATTTAGAATTTATTAAATTGGACCTGCCTGTCCAGCCTATTACCTCCTGACTATTTGTATTTCTCTTCTCACATATTCCCCTCAATGTAAATAAGGTTTCTTTAGAAGTGTTATGTAATCGGGTAGAAGTAAGATTTGTGCTAGCGGGAGAGAGGAAAGGGAGAGTATGGGACACATGATCTGGGGCGACGCATGCTGTCCCGGGCTCGCGGCCCGGTTGGGAGTACGGAGTAGCCACGGGGGACTAAACCGGAGAATAATGGAGTCGCCACCCGGTGTGAACCGGGAAAATGAGATTTAAGGCCGCACTCACCCCTCGCAAGGGAAGACCTCAAACCGTTGGGTTCGGAATGGTCCCTTACTTATGTCACTTGTAATGAAAGGATTTGTGTAATAATTTAATCAGGCCTAAGTAACACTTATTTCCAAGAGTATCATGCTTCTAAATCCACATGCATGAAATTAATCATCACAACATGCAACATCACATGGCAATCTCACGAACATTTCTCAATCATATGATAGGGAAAACTAGGAACAACCTAATCATGCTTGAGTACTATCTCATGAATATATTAACCAAATAACATGCTAACAGCCTAATCATGCTTGAATATCATCCCAAGAACACATCGAATGGATAAATGCAGGAATACAAATAATATGATTGGCTACAAAATGCAAGGGGGATCACCCAAAAGGCAATTGTGCATGAAATATGATGAGACAGACTTAGTTCAGTGTGTGTGCGTTCGTGTAGCGTTCATAAACGCGTTCGAACGGTAAACAGAAGGTTCACGTTCGTGTAGCGTTTGATAACGCGTTCGAACGGATCCAGACCTGATGAAACAAAATGCATGCGCGTTCGAGTAGCGTTTGTAAAACGCGTTCGAACGGGAAACAGAAGGTTCGCGTTCGTATAGCGTTCGATAACGCGTTCGAACGGGAACAGACCTGATTCACAAAATGTGACGCAATACATACATAAAAATCAAATAGCGAAATAAGAAGCGCGGCGAAGCATCGTGGCAAAGGATTTTAACCTCTTCAATTAGAGGACCTTTCATCGCACTTACTAAGCCCATGCGCTTATCTCAATGCATATAAAAAATAAAGACAATAACCTTAGACTTCATGTACCCGATTGAACACATCTTATATTCAACCGAATATATGTTAATCTGCGCGGCAAAGCATCATGGTAAAGAATTTTAACCTATTCAATTAGAGGACCTTTCATCGCACTTACTAAGCCCATGCGCTCGATCACATCATGCATACAAGAATAAAGACAATCATATCAAACTTATGTGTGTTATGGTGTGGTTCGGGGGCTGTTTTATGTGTGTGTTTAGGGCGGCTGAATGCGTGTTTTAGGGCTGCTGTATGGGCTGTTTTTCGGTGATACAAGGTTACTAAATGGAGGTCTGGTTTTTGGTGATTAGGGGAAGGGGATGAAGAGAATTTTTGTGTTATTTCTTTGTAGTATGCGTGAACTTCTAGGATTTCTGTGTGTGTTGTGATTTTCGTGTGAGTTGTGTGTATATTATGTGTATGAGCTAGGGGAGTGCATGTCTTGGTTATGAGTTGTTTATATAGAGAAAGGCTAGGGCTTCACCTTGTCTCACAAGGAAGGGATTTGATTTGGTGTTGAGGAAGGAAAGTCAAAGATTGAGGGGGACAAATTTGGTTTAGATTAGGAAGTCAATATCTTTAATTTTTTATAATTGATTTTAATTAGGCATGACATCTTTTTAATTTAGTATGTGATTTTGTTTAGTTAGGAAGTTAATATATTTGATTGATTTTAATGTTTATTTTAATTTGGTATGTGATTTTTAGATTTGTTTTGATTTCACCATGTGTTAAATATGTGTTTTAAGTGGGCTTGGGCGTGTGGGCCAAGGCTTGGGCGAATTGGGCTTGATGAGAGGCTAGCAGCAAAACCAGAATTACCGACACCGTTCGAACACTTCCTCGAACGCGGCACGAACGCCCGCAATCTGTTTGGCGTTCGAATGTATACACGAACGCAGCACGAACGAAAACAGTGAACCTTGTTTATTCTGAATTTCCCCTTCCGATGTCCGTTTTCCGTGACCTCCGTGACTTAAAAGGTAGTGTCTCCGAATGAGACTCATCATAGGGACTTATATGCAAAAATGCAGTGCCTACAGTCGCCCCCACTTTGATGGGACTTATGTAATGTGTAACAGTGACAATCCTATCAAAGTTATGCAATGCATTTCTACTTACCTGGCTCGCCAGCTGCCACTTGACTTGCCATGTGTTGTGTGGAGTGGATGTTGTACCGTACCTGGCATGCTAAACCTCATTCCCGAAGTGTCGCAGTTGCGTCTCCGTACCTAGAGTGTCGCAGTGATATCTCCATACCCGGAGTGCCGTACCTGGCGTGCTAAACCTCGTACCCAAGGCGTCGCTGTAATATCTCCATACCTGGAGTGCCGTACCTGGCGTGCTAAACCTCATACCTAAGGCGTCCCAGTAATATCTCCATACCCGGAGTGCCGTACCTGGCTTGCTAAACCTCATACCCAAGGCATCGCAGTAATATCTCCATACCCGGAGTGCCGTATCTGGCATGCTAAACCTCATACCCAAGGCGTCGCAGTAATATCTCCATACCCGGAGTGCCGTACCTGGCGTGCTAAAACCTCATACCCAAGGCGTCGCAGTAATATCTCCATACCCGGAGTGTCGTACGTGGCGTGCTAAACCTCATACCTAAGGCGTCGCAATAATATCTCCATACCCGGAGTGCCGTACTCGGTAAAATTGATCTGATGTCTCCATACCCGGAGTGCCGTACCCGGCAAAACTGATCAGATGTCTCCATACCCGGAGTGCCGTACCCAGCAAAACTGATTCTGTATCTCCATACCCGGAGTGCCGTACCCGGCAAAACTGATCTGATGTTAATCTAGGCCTCGCCCCCAGAGTGCCATACCCGGCTAGACTGATGCTGATAATGATGTGGGCCTCACCCCCAGAGTGCCATACCCGGCCAAAGTGATGTTGATAAGGATGTGGGTCTTGCCCCCAGAGTGCCATACCCGGCCAGACTGATGTTGATAAGGATGTGGGGCTCGCCCCCAGAGTGTCATACCCGGCTAGACTAATGCTGATAAGGATGTGGGGCTCGCCTCCAGGGTGCCATACCCGGCTTGTTCATTCCTGAACTGTGTTTCCATTCTTGGAGTGCCATTCCCGGCTTGTTCATTCCCGAACTGTGTTTCTATTCTTGGAGTGCCATTCTCGGCTAAACTGATACTGAAGCTGATGTGGGCCTCAACCCTAACTGCTACTGATATGGGCCTCGCCCCCAGACTGATACTGATATTAGCCTCGCCCCAAGCTGATACTGATATGGGCCTCACCCCCGACTGATACTGTAGTGGGCACCTCGACCCTGGGCACCTCGACCCGAAACTACAACCGACAACGGGGGCACCTCGACCCTGGGCACCTCGACCCAACACCGCTGACAATAGGGACCTCGCCCTCGAACTGATGATGTAGTGGGCACCTCGACCCGAAACTACAACCGACAACGGGGGCACCTCGACCCAACACCGCTGACAATAGGGACCTCGCCCTTGAACTGATGATGTAGTGGGCACCTTAACCCGAAACTACAACCGACAACGGGGACACCTCGACCCTGGGCACCTCGACCCAACACCGCTGACAATAGGGACCTCACCCTCGAACTGATGATGTAGTGGGTCCTCGACCCTGAACTGGTACTGATGTGGGCCTCGCCCCCAGACTGACACTGATGTGGGCCTCGCCCCCAGACTGACACTGATGTGGGCCTCGCCCCCAGACTGACACTGATGTGGGCCTCGCCCCAAACTGATATGGGCCTCGCCCCAAACTGATACTAGTGTGGGCCTCGCCCCAAACTGATACTAGTGTGGGCCTTACCCTGTGACTCATCCCCAAGCTTATACTAATGTAGGCCTCGCCCTGGATTGATACTGATATGGGCCTCGCCCCCAGACTGATACTGATATGGGCCTCGCTCCCAGACTGACCGTGATGTGGGCCTCGCCCCAAACTGATACTAGTGTGGGCCTCACCCTGTGACTCATCCCTAAGCTTATACTGATGTAGGCCTCACCCTGGATTGATACTGATATGGGCCTCGCCCCCAGATTGATACTGATGTGGGCCTCGCCCCAAAATAATATGGGCCTTGCCCCAAACTGATACTAATGTGGGCCTCGCCCTGTGACTCATCCCCAAGCTTATACTAATGTAGGCCTCGCCCTGGATTGATACTGATATGGGCCTCGCCCCCAGACTGATACTGTTGTGGGCCTTGCCCCAAACTGATATGGGCCTCGCCCCAAACTGATACTAGTGTGGGCCTCGCCCTGAACTGATGTGGGCCTCGTCCCCAGACTGATATGGGCCTCGCCTCAAACTGATACTGCTGTGGGCCTCGCCCCCATACTAATATGGGCCTCGCCCCAAACTGATACTGCTGATATGGGCCTCGCCCATGTGATTCATTCCTGAAGACTGCTGACATTGTACTGTTGCTGCTTCTGGTTGGCTTGTATTTGACGCTTTCTCTTTTTTTCCTCTAAAACCTGTTATTACAAAACAGAACAAACACGAAAAGGAATGCAAGATACATTACGTGTATGCATGCATGCATGAATGAGTTTCCTATCCCGTTCGGTTAAGTCTTCTGTCGGTACTCTTGGTGGCTGCTTGGTCTTTTGACAAGTCTGTCATCTTCCCTAACTAACGGGTATCTATGATGGCTTTCAAGACAAAATGGGGTTAACCTGGTGCATGTATGCATGAGGTGCATGTGATGCATGAGATGCATGCGATACAAGAAATATATCAACTCATTAAAATTTTCACACAAATCGGCTCATCATCATTTCAGAAGCTTTCGGGCTAACTGTCATAGGAGTGAACTTGTCCCAATTTAAATGGCCCAACAAGTTCACATCTCATGGCAAGGAGCCCAACTAAATCCAAATGGTAATGTTCCGAACACAAGCACAAAGGAAAGATAATGCAAACATAAAACAATAATTTCTACAGAATGGCCCATCAACATTTCAGAAGCTTTGGGCCCAATGGTCATAAGGTACGAACTCGCCCCAGTTTAAATGGCCCAGCAAGTCCGCATTTCTGACAATGGTCCAACTGCATCCAAATGAGGATGGTCCACAAGTACATACTCAAGGAAATAATTGTTACTTTAACCATACAACCCCGGTCTATGGGTGGGTTCACAAGAGTGTAGACAAAGGCTCTCATCGGCGAAGGATAGCCCACAACTAGGTCTCCCCAATCAAGGGTTCGAGCGACCAAGTGAGCGCACCCTTTTTTATACACTAAGGTACGTGCCAATGAGCTATGGTGTGTGACTGACTGTCAAATGGATTTCCGTTGTAGATTCCCAGAGGGAGGGTGGAGCAAGGCTCTATTAAGTACCCTAGCCTCTTAGGCTCTTATCACTTGGTGTCAGGAATAAACAACGAGTCCTCCAAATTAGTCCATCACAATAGGCTACAGGTAGATGGCTATATAGGTGCCTTCACAGCGTTTCCTTCTAGAAAGGTAGTGAATGAAGGAAGACACCAAACTTTTACCTAGCCTCAAGATGCCCTTGATTAAAACCTCATTTTATCCACTATAGACACGGTCCATTAGAACATAAATCCAAACATTAAAAGACAATATTTCGAGGCCGATTCTCTATCCCCAGTGGAGTCGCCAGACTGTGGGACACAGGATCTGGGGCGACGCATGCTGTCCTGGGCTCGCGGCCCGGTTGGGAGTACGGAGTAGCCACGAGGGACTAAACCGGAGAATAATGGAGTCCCCACCCGGTGTGAACCGGGAAAATGAGATTTAAGGCCGCACTCACCCCTCGCAAGGGAAGACCTCAAACCGTTGGGTTCGGAATGGTCCCTTACTTATGTCACTTGTAATGAAAGGATTTGTGTAATAATTTAATCAGGCCTAAGTAACACTTATTTCCAAGAGTATCATGCTTCTAAATCCACATGCATGAAATTAATCATCACAACATGCAACATCACATGGCAATCTCACAAACATTTCTCAATCATATGATAGGGAAAACTAGGAACAACCTAATCATGCTTGAGTACTATCTCATGAATATATTAACCAAATAACATGCTAACAGCCTAATCATGCTTGAATATCATCCCAAGAACACATCGAATGGATAAATGCAGGAATACAAATAATATGATTGGCTACAAAATGCAAGGGGATCACCCAAAAGGAAATTGTGCATGAAATATGATGAGACAGACTTAGTTCAGTGTGTGCGCGTTCGTGTAGCGTTCGTAAACGCGTTCGAACGGTAAACAGAAGGTTCACGTTCGTGTAGCGTTTGATAACGCGTTAGAACGGATCCAGACCTGATGAAACAAAATGCATGCGCGTTCGAGTAGCGTTTGTAAAACGAGTTCGAACGGGAAACAGAAGGTTCGAGTTCGTATATCGTTCGATAACGCGTTCGAACGGGAACATACCTGATGCACAAAATGTGACGTAATACATACATAAAAAGCAAATAGTGAAATACGAAGCGCGGCGAAGCATCGTGGCGAAGGATTTTAACCTCTTCAATTAGAGGACCTTTCATCGCACTTACTAAGCCCATGCGCTTATCTCAATGCATATAAAAAATAAAGACAATAACCTTAGACTTCATGTACCCGATTGAACACATCTTACATTCAACCGAATCTACGTTAATCGGTGTGGCAAAGCATCATGGTAAAGGATTTTAACCTCTTCAATTAGAGGACATTTCATCGCACTTACTAAGCCCATGCGCTGGATCACATCATGCATACAAGAATAAAGACAATCATATCAAACTTAGTATATCTGATTGAACATATCTTATATGCAACCGAACACACATCAACCGGCGCGGCAAAGCATTGTGGTAAAAGATTTTAACCCCTCCAAATAGGGGACCTTTAATCTGACTTACTAAGCCTATGCGCTCGATTGTATCATACATACAAAAGTAACATACAGAATTCAAATAACGAAAAATAAATAAATCAAAGCAACATAAAACAAAAGAATGTGCCGTTTACTCAAGTGGTACGTGGAGTTGTATCCCGAGTACAGATCATACTACCGTCCATTCGGAATCGGCTATGAAATTTATGTCCGAGTTTCCATCCTATATACCACAAGAGGCGACACATTTTCCATTTCATTCAAGCCACAACATGCATCCACAAACGACTCTCATGCGAATAGAATTCAATAAACAATCTAAAGACGAATATAAACTAATGAGAAAAGTGCCCTCAGGTCTAACCTTTTAAATCACCTCTCGGATGTACGGTACACGATCGTCGGAAGGGTGGATGCTCCGCAACTCTTCCGGTTCACTGGTTCACTGCTCTCGTTCGTTGTCTTACTGTTTTGAGTCATCGTTCTTCGTCTTTTGCTGCTGCTTTTGACTCCGATTCGCTGCCGTTTTGCTACTGTTCTGCTGCTGTATTTTAGTTACTGTTCTTGGGATGTTTTGGCTACTGTTTTGGGTGTGATTTTTGGTGGTGTTATGGTGTGGTTCGGGGGCTATTTTATGTTTGTTAGGGCTGCTGAATGAGTGTTTTAGGGCTGCTGTATTCGCTGTTTTTTGGTGATACAAGGTTGTTAAATGGAGGTCTGGTTTTCGGTGATTATGGGAAGGGGATGAAGAGAATTTTTGTGTTATTTCTTTGTAGTATGCGTGAACTTCTAGGATTTCTTTGTGTGTTGTGATTTTCGTGTGAGTTGTGTGTATATTATGTGTATGAGCTAGGGGAGTGCATGTCTTGGTTATGGGTTGTTTATATAGAGAAAGGTTAGGGCTTCACCTTGTCTCACAAGGAAGGGATTTGATTTGGTGTTGAGCAAGGAAAGTCAAAGATTGAAGAGGGACAAATTTGGTTTAGATTAGGAAGTCAATATCTTTAATTTGTTATAATTGATTTTAATTAGGCATGACATCTTTTTAATTTAGTATGTGATTTTGTTTAGTTAGGAAGTTAATATATTTGATTGATTTTAATGTTTATTTTAATTTGGTATGTGATTTTTAGATTTGTTTTGATTTCACCATGTGTTAAATATGTGTTTTAAGTGGGCTTGGGCGTGTGGGCCAAGGCTTGGGCGAATTGGGCTTGATGAGAGGCTAGCAGCAAAACCAGAATTACCGACACCGTTCGAACGCTTCCTCAAACGCGGCACGAACGCCCGCAATCTGTTTGGCGTTCGAACGTATACACGAACGCAGCACGAACGAAAACAATGAACCTTGTTTATTCTGAATTTCCCCTTCCGATGTCCGTTTTCCGTGACCTCCGTGACTTAAAAAGGTAGTGTCTCCAAATAAGACTCATCATAGGGACTTATATGCAAAAATTCTGTGCCTACAGAGAGATTTGTTCTAGGAACAAGTTGTTTTAAATATCCATCCGCATATCATTATTAATTTATTTATCGCGCCTTATTATGCTTTTAGAATGCATGCTTAAGGGTGTATGATGAGACCTAATCAAAGATAATTAATTGGTTGCCAATTACGCGAAAAACCCTCAACATATATTAAGCGTTTTCTTTCCATTGAATGATTCATTCTCAAGATCCAAGATTGGCACTGGTTTGTTGGCCAAAGTCAAGACCTTTGTCCATCGCGGATGTGTTTGAATCATGAAGGCTTTGTTCCATATCGCATGTCTTGTCCAAGTTGTGATTTTTTGGCCAAATTCAAGATCACTTCTTGTCCATCGACATCAATTACGAAGCTTTCCAAGGTCAATAGGTCCCGCTTAACTGGAATCATTAAGTTTGTTATGCCAAAGCCAGGACTTAGTTGATTCATAGAAAAAAGGTTAGGGAATATATTGGATATATTGGCATATATTAGATATATGTTTCAGATTTGGATGTCCACCTACTGGATCTAGGAATTGGATGAGATCCAATTGATCTTAGAGATCTACCTAGTTAAATAACATACAACTTGTTGGCCAAAGTCAAGATTGTGTGTTATTTAATGGGATCCTAGCCCACTAGGAAACAAGGTTTCCCGAGTACTCAACAGAGGGTTAGAGGCTCGCCGAAAAATAGTGGGAGGCAAGTATTAAATTTGCAATTTCGTTTAGATACTTGCCAATATGCGCTCATTTCATTTTTCGTCATTATATTAAATAAATATATTAGTTGGAATAATATTTAATCGTTGTTTTAATTAAACAGTTGGACTGTATTCAAACTACTTCAATTTATAGTTGATTATATAATTGGATTATAGTAATCAATATATTTGAATTTAACCAATCAAATTATAATTGATTATATAGTTAGACTATAGTAATCATTATAATCAATAGTACCTGAAATCGTTGATTGGATAGTTGGACTATAGTTATCAAGATAACTGAAAGATTAGCGTTTAGAACATAATCCTGGGGAAAATGTCTTTAAGCGGATTTAATTTTCAAATAGGGAATAGATCCTCAGGATAGTCCTGGGAATTGAGAAGTTATTCTATTTGATTGAATTACATCTCGGGCCTAAGCCCGGAGTTGAGCAAATTGTAGAACATGATCCTTGGAAGATTCATGTGATGATAACTTTAGTGCTCAATCCTTTATGCTTAATGCAATAACTCTTTAATTCCGTCGTCAGACTATAGGATTAGATCCTTATAACATGATGTTGAAATCAAAGATCTTCATAGATCTATTCTTAGATCTTAGAAGTACAAATTGAAAAAGAAGCTCTTTAGCTCGCGTATGTCAGAGGGTACATCTGTCGAGTACTAGGTGTCGCAGATGATTGCTGACATCAATCAGCTAGGTTAGCTGGGCATTACCTACGTGGCTGAGACTGCCAAAGATTTGATCTTATAGTCTCTACCCGAAAGCTGGGGCAGGTTCATTGTGAACCAAGAGTAAACTCTTGGAGAGTTGATGGCTATGCTCAAGGAGGCAGAGCCAGAGCTTCTAAAATGGGCAAAGGCAAAATCATTACAGTCTTCTGGGAAGACACAAGGACATATCCCAAGATGTCTGCCTAAACTGTGGCAAACGGGATCACTAGATAAGTGACTGCCGTATGGACAAGGCAGACATGAAGGAAATAAAGCGGGGCCAGGCTTCGGCTTCAAATATGTTTGTCATAAATATGTTCACTATTAGTTTCAAAATTGGATTTTTGATACAAGATGTGGTACATAGATATGTACTAATGTGCAGAATCTGCTGATTGGTAGGAGACTGACTTCAGTTGAGATCAACCTACGAGTTAGAAACGGGACGAGAGTCGCTGTTTTAACTGTAGAAACCTAAGTTTAGGAACTACCCTTCGGGTGTGTACTTAAATTAGGGAACTGTTAAAATGTACCTAGTTTGACTAGAAACATTATCTCTATATCATAGTTTAATTCGTTGCGGATATACCTTTATATTCTAGAACACTAAAGTGTTTTATTTTATAAAGATGATATTGAGATAAACACATTAGATGTGAATAACAGTATTTATATTTTGAATATAAATGAATCTCAAACGTATGACATGACAAACATATAGCTCAAACTGAATTAATCAGATGAGACTTAATTGTGGCATTGTTGTCTGGGACACATTAAACAAGACTCGTATATCCACACTTTTGAAGAGTGGATACTAGGACAGATTTGATCCTATTCAAATAATGTCTACGAATCTAGTTTATTAGGCAAAGTACCTAAAATACCTTTTACTTGGGAAAAGTACAAGTGCCACCGATCTGTTAGCCCTCGTTCATAGTGATGTAAGTGGGCCCATATCTAGCTAGGCTAGAGGTGGATATGAACACTTCGTAACCTTTACGGATGTAGCATCGCGTTATGGTTATGTGTTTCTTATGAAACACGAATCAGAAACTTTTGATAAATTCAAAGAGTTTCGACACGAAGTAGACAGACAGATTGGCTAAAGTATAAAACCGTCATGGTTAGACAGTGGTGGAAAATACTTAAGCAATAAGTTTCTCAATTACTTGAAAGAGTATAGTATTCTTTCAATGTGGACTCCTCCCGGAACACCTCAATTGAGCGGTGTGTCCAAACTGAGAAACCGAACCTTGTTGGCCATAGTAAGGTTAATTAAGAGTCGCTCTGAGCTACCATTTTCCTTCTAGGGATACGCATTTAACAATGCAAAAATTATTTTGAATAAGGTTCCATAAAAATCTGTTTGACAGACTTCATATTAGATATGAACAGGAAAGAAACCGGGTTTTCTCAATCCTGAAGATTTTGGAATGCTGGGCATATGTTTGGATGATACCAAACTAGAAACCAAATCGGACAAAGTGCCTAATTTGTGGGTTATCCTAGGGTAACCAAAGTATAGTACTTATACAGCTCACAAGAGAACAATGTAATTGTTGCTCTCCATGCGGTTTTCCTAAAAGGAATACCTATATGCAGTGGTAAGTGGGAGGAAAGTAAAACTCGATGAAAATCGGAGTAATACTGTTCCAGGCACCGATTCCTTAATGGAACACAAACAGTTCATCAAGGATGAAACTGTACCATAATCTTCGAATACACAAGAACCGCGAAAGTCGGAGAGAGTCAGAAAAACGACCTGGGAGGTATGGGTTTCTGATCTCACCTCATGAAGATGTCAATCTTATTGAGGAAGACGAACCGACTTCGTATGAGGAAGTGATACAAAGTATCGACTCCCTATTATGGCAAAGTGCCATGAAGTCCGGAATGGATTCCATGTATACCAACCAAGTTTGGACACTGGTTGATGTACCGGAAGGCATTTTGCCTATTGGTACTATATAAGTCTTCAAGGAAGACATACATGGATGGCAACATACCAACGTACAAAGCTAGGCTTGTAGCGAAAAGGTATCGTTATCAACATTGTGTCGGTTACGACGAAACCTTTTATCTGTTGCCATGATTAAATCCATTTGGATAATGCTTGCTTATGCTGCATGTTTCATTTATGAAATATGACAGCTGAACGTCAAAACCGTTTTCCTTAAACGGAAACCTTTTGGAGGATGTTTGCAACATCCTGACGATTTTGTCGTACCAAAACATGCAAACAAGGTTTGCTAGATAATTCAATCCATTTATGGATTGAAGCAAGCATTGCGTTCTTGAAACTATCGTTTTGATATAATCATAATGGTATATGATTTAATTCAAAACGAAGATAATTCTTGTGTATATAAGGAGGTTAGTGGGAGCGCACTGATAGTGATTGTCCTAAATAATGATGATATATCATTTCTTGGAAATGATATTCCCATAATATAATCGGTGAAAGCTTGGCTTTCATGAAAATTCTCCGTAGACTACTTGGGAGAGACAACCTTTATTCTTGGAATAAGGATCTACTGGGATAGATCTAAAAGTTGTTGGCACTCTCCGAGAAATCGTACATTGAAAGATATGTACGTGACCTGGTGTCTCATATACTTTGAGCATATAGAGTCACAATCAGGCCAATCCAAGTGATAGTCACTGGATTGATGTTAAGAACATCTTTAAGTATCTTAGATGAACTAAGGATGCTTTCTTAAGCTATGGAGAATGAGAACTTGAAGTGACTGGATTCACTACTGTAAGTTTCCAAACCGATAAAAACGACTATAAGTCGTAGTAAATGTATTATATAGTTTGAATAACGGAACAATGAGCTGGAAATCTTCCAAGCAAGATATTGTTACCGAATAAACAACAAAAGCGGAATATTGTTGCAGCTGAGGCAGCAATAAAAGCACTTTGGATCTTAATAATCCTAATTAGATTAGGTGTAGTTATGTTAGCAGCTGAGCTAGGCTACATCACAGGCTAAAGAATTAATGGTCTCATCAACGATCCAAGAATATACTTCAACTATTCATCTGATTCGTTCGGATCATACATCGTTGCGATGTGATGATCGAATAAATCGCATCAGATGATAACGTTGCAAATCCGCTGACGAAAGCTGTTTCTCAGCAGAAGTTTGAGCGAACCGTACATAGTTCAAGTGTAAGACACTTGAGTGATTGGCTATAGGCCAAGTGGGAGATTGTTGGACAATTATGACCCATAGCATCACTATTTGTACAGAACATGGTGTTGTTGTACAAATTAACTATGTGACAACAGAAATTGCTCTTTTATCATATGTAATTAGATTACCGGGATATATAAAAGATAAAAGTCCATATGATTAGTTCCGGATTAATAAGATATGAGACAGTATCAATCCATGAAGGTTTAATCATTAAAATATCCCTAGTCGTAGTATTATCGAGATTGGACATTGATAATACGGAATAGACTAGTATTTGGGTATTGGATACTCATGCAAGTGTAATAGGAGGTTGTGTTTACCGATGGTACGGAAACAGCTTCGCTCTGGATAGACCCCTCGGAATTCCATTGGTAGTATGACTATGTGTCTATGGAAGTCCGAATCAAGGTAGGTGTATTTGGTCTTAACCTGAGACTTGCATCGCTAATACTTGCGACAATCAATGTACTTTGGTTTTGGTCGTCCATGGCTTTAACAGGTTCTGTGTACGCCTCTTCTGGGTATATTGAGAATCGTAGTGTATTGGGTGTGATGGCAATATGGAAGTATCACTTCAGGCATATGGAGATGATGGTCACGTAGGATAAGGAACTGGTACTCTTATATGCTGCAGCTATCGGGATAATATGACTATGTCATGTTTATCCGATTATAGAGACTAGTTACCAGAGATCCGATATGTGCTTCGTACGGGGCAGACACAATTCCAGCCCCAGGCCTAGCACATGACATCTGATATTGGATCGCAATACGCAATACTACGTATACTACGTCTGATATAGATTACATATTCCTTTAAGAATATTTCTGGAGAATTGGGTAGGCACGGTACTTTGCTAGAAGCCAACCATGTCTTGTAAATTGGTAAAAACGTAGTACTAGGTACGTACGTATTCGGATAGTCCGACGACCGAATTTACTACCAACATATCCAGGGATCTCATGGGTCGCTTCCCGAAGATTCACCGATGACGTATGACTCACACATAATTAATCTGGGATTAATTAGTAGAGAGAGAAAATTAATCTAGGATTAATTTCGGAGATATTTTATCTGGGATAAAATTCTATTTAAAGAGAGAGAACGATTAATTTGGAATTAATCGATAAAATAATATATTCAATATATTAAACGAAATTAGATTTCGACGCGGAATTAAAATTAGATTTTAATTCTGACGAACAAGTAAATTTAGAATTAATTCGTTAGCGACGTGAATAGTAATTTTGCTAGGCATAATTATTTAATTAAATTTGATTTAATTACGTCGCAACAGAAAATTCGTTAATTCAGAATTAGCGAACTTTTGATGTAAGTCACATCAACTTTGAGTGATGTGATGGTTGTCACTTTTGAGTGATGTGAGTAGATGGAAGGCTTAAATGCCTTGTACAATTTTTTGAAAATGGAATATGTATTTGATTTTTGAAATCAAACACAACACACACAACTCATCTCTTCT
This sequence comes from Zanthoxylum bungeanum, assembly GCA_019454045.1. Lineage (NCBI taxonomy): Eukaryota > Viridiplantae > Streptophyta > Magnoliopsida > Sapindales > Rutaceae > Zanthoxylum > Zanthoxylum bungeanum. The sequence continues at coordinate 35,076 of SKCR01050442.1, forward strand.
CTCTCCCTCTTCCTCTCCCTCACGGTAAAAGAGCAGTTTTTTCTTCTCAAAAATTCTAAGGCTTGGCCGAATTTAAAGAATGAAAATGGGAAGATTTGTGGCAAATTTTTCCAAGATGCTAGCACATCCAATAGGTCTTACAAAGGTGATAGGGAAACTCATTCATGAGCATGGAATCCATTCACAAATCTTGGAGCTTGGAGCACACAAATGGGACCTTTACCGAAACACATGGAGCACAAAGAAGGACCTTAGACGAGAGCTTCAAGGAGGATTTTTTGTTGTTCTTCGCATCGCAAAAGATGATCCAAGTGAGTATTCCGCAACTTTACTGTTAGTGATTCTAGGTCTCCAAGATCGAATTAAACAAGCATGAACATGTGTGAATACAACGACGGAAGTTGCGGAATACTTACATCGAGTGGTTGAGCGACGAATGAGGCAACAAAATTCAGATTCTGCTCACTGGTTTTGGCGGTAGTGGGCTTCTGTTGCTTCTGTTTTCGGCCTTCAATCAACAAGAAACCAAGCTCCAAGCTTCGTTATTTGATTCCCGGCTGATGGGTGGACTTCCTATCACCTTCGCATGATCCCAGAGTGTGCTAGCACTCTTGTTTTTGTATCAAAAACGCACTTGCTTCCCTTCACTGCTCACGGTTTTTGCCCAGCCAAAACAGAACAGGAAATGCGTGAGAGAGAGGAAGAAGGAGAAGAGAAAGAGGAGGGAAAAATGTTATGCGTATTTGGTGATTACCAAAAGTGTATCTAATACACTTGAAATGAAATTCAAATTCATTTCCAACACATTTAGCTTTAATTGCCAACCACACACATCATTCATCACATCAATCACAAGTTGTCAAGTCACATCACTCAAAGTGACAAGTGATTTGACGCTTGATGCGACTAGCAATTTGACGATTGATTTGACGTGCCGCACTCGAATTCGAAATGCGAATGCGCTCACAAATAATCTCGGGCTCGAGTTTGCTAATTCCAAATTAACGAATTTTCTGTTGCATCGTAATTAAATGATTACGCCTAGCGAAATCACTATTCACGTCGCTAACGAATTAATTCGTTCGCCCGAATTAAAATCTAATTTTAATTCCGCGTCGAAATCCAATTTCGTTTAATATATCAAATATATTAATTAATCGATTAATTCCAAATTAATTTTCACAATTAATCCCAGATTAATTTTCTCTCTCATCTTATTAATCCCAGATTAATTAAAGTGTGAGTCATACGTCATCGGTGAATCTTTGGGAAGCGACCCATGAGATCCCCGGATATGTTGGCAGTAAATTCGGTCGTCGGACTATCCGAACACGTAAGTACCTAATACTACGTTTATACCGATTTACAAGACAAGGTTGACTTCTAGCAAAACGCCATGCCTACCCAATTCTCCGGAAATATCCTTACAGGAATAAATGATCTATATCAGGTGTAGTATACGTAGTATTACGTATTTCTGTCCAGTATCAGATGATCACATGCGAGGCCTGGGGATGGTACAGTGTCTGCCCCGTACGAAGCATATATCTGATTACGAGCAACTAGTCTCTTTAAAATCGGATAATCATGACCAAGTCATATTATCCCGACGGTTGCAATATTATATAGAGATCCAGTTCTGTATCCCTGCGCGATCATCAACTCCATATGACTGGAGTGACACTTCCATCTCGACATCACACCCAACACTCTACGATTCTCGATATACCCAGAATTGGCGTACACAAAACTGGTTAAAGCCTTGGACGACCTCAACCAAAGTATATTGATTGTCGTAAGTATTAGCGGTGCAAGTCTTAGGTTAAGACCAAATACACATACCCTGATTGCAGACTCCCACAGACACATAGTCATACTACCAATGGGATTCCGCGGGGCTATCCAGAGCGAAGCTGTTTCCCGTACCATCGGTAAAACGCAAACTCCTATTACACTTGCATGAGTATCCTATACCCAAATATATGAGAACTATGCCGTCGTGCCCTCACAATGCGCATAAGTGTAATACTAGTCTTTTACTTATTTATCGATGTCCAATCTCGATAATACTCTGACTAGGGATATTTAATGATTTATCCTTCGTGGATTGATACTGTCTCATATCATTCTCAATCCAGGAACAAATCATAAGGACCTCCTATCATTTATATATCTAGGTGATCTAATCACAAATGATAAGAGTGCAATCTCCTATGTCACATAGTTAATTTGTACAACAACACCGTGATCTGTACAAATAGTGACGCTATGGGTCATAATTGTCCAACAATCTCCCACTTGGCCTATAGCCAGTCACTCGAGTGTCTAACACCCGAACTATGTACGGTTGGCTCAAATTGCTGAGAAAGGTTTTCGTCAGCGGATTTCATGATTATCGTCTGATGCGATTTATACGATCATCACATCGCCACGATGTATGATCCGAACGAATCAGATGAATATCGAAGTATATATCTTGATCGTTGATGAGACCATTAATTCTTTAACATGTGCTGTAGCCTAGCTCAGCGGTTAACAGAACTATATCTAATCTAATTAGATTTGTTATCGACCCAAATGGCTTCTATTGCTGCCTCAACTGCAGCAATAACCCGCATTTGTTGCTTATTCGGTAACAATATCTTGCTTGGAATATTTCCAGCTCACTGTACCATTATTCATACTTTATAGTACCGTTGGCGACTTATAATCGTTTTTAGGAAAGCCAAGCTTTCACCGATTATTTTATGGGAATGTCATTTCCAAGAAATGACATATTATCATTATTATTCAGGACATTCACTGTCAGCGCGCTCCCACTAACTTCCTTATATACACAAGAATCATTTCGTTTTGAATTAAATCATAAACTATTATGATTACATCAAAACGATAATTCCAAGAACCTAATGCTTGCTTCAATCCATACATGGATCGAATAACCTGCAAACCTTGTTTGCTAGTTTTTGGTACGATAAAACCGACAGGATGTTGTAAACATCCTCCAAAAGGTTTCCGTTAAGGAAAGTGGTTTTGCCGTTCTGCTGCCATATTTCATAAATGAAACATGCAGAAACAGCAAGCATTATCAAATGGATTTACCATGGCAACAGGTAAAAGGTTTCGTCGTAATCAACACAGTGTTGATAACTCTACCTTTTGCTACAAGCTTAGCTTAGTACGTTGGTATGTTGCCTTCCATGTATGTCTTCCTTGAAGACTTATATAGTACCAATAGGCACAATACCTTGCGGTACATCAACTAGTGTCCAAACGTAGTTGGTATACATGGAATCCATTTCGGACTCATGACACTTTGTCATAATAGGGAGTCGATACCTTGTATCACTTCCTCATACGTAGTCAGTTGGTATACCTCAATAAGATTGACATCTTTATAAGGTGAGATCAAACCCATACCTTAGGTTGTTTTCTGACTCTCTTCGACATACGCGGTTCTTGTGTATTCGAAGATTAATGGTAATAGTTTCATCCTTGATGAACTATTTGTGTTCCATTAAGGACTCGATGCCTTGAATAGTATTACTCCGATTTTCATCGAGTTTTACTATCCTCCCACTTACCACTGCATATCGGTATTCCTCTTAGGAAAACCGCATGGTGAACAACAATTACATTGTTCTCATGTGAGTTGTATAAGTACTATACTTATGTATCCCTAAGATAACCTACAATTGGCACTTATCCAATTTGGGTTTTAGTTTGGTATCATCCAAACATATGCCTAGCATTCCCAAATATCAGGAATGTGAAACCCGGTTTCTTTCCCGTTCATATCTAATATGACATCTGTCAAACAGATTTTAATGGAACCTTATTCAAAATAAGTTATTGCATTGTTTAAAGCTTATATGTTGAAGGAAATGGTAGCTCAGAGCGACTCATGATTAACCTTATCATGTCCAACAAAATTCGGTTACTCAGTTCGGACACACCGTCACTTTGACGTGTTCCGGGAGGAGTCCTCATTTGAAGAATA
>SKCR01050443.1:0-39043 GCA_019454045.1 Zanthoxylum bungeanum
AATTTTGGGGCCCCCCAAGCCGTCCATGTGTATCCATTGTCCCATCTCCCGAGGCCGAACCCTGCTAGTTGCCACTCGTACCTGTTGATAGAAAATAATTGTTCATGCGCGGGCTAACTATAGGGGATAACCCGAATGGGGCCCCGTGTAATCCCGAACACACTTTTTTTTTCTTGTAATAACTCTTTTTTCACGACCCTATTTATGTGAATATCTTGTATGCTTCTATTCCATTCCACTTTTCTTTTTGATTTTCTGACTTGACTTGCTCCGGCTGCTCTCCCAAAAACGTCCACTTGAGGACCGACTCCGAGCTAGGAGAAACACTTAGCTCTGGGGGATGTTACACTCCCAGACCAAAAGGATGGATTCGGCGGGACGTAACCCAACCCCGAGCTGAGAGAATCAAAGTGGCCTCAGGCGGAACGAAATCCAGTCCCGAGCTGAATAACCAAGTGGCCTCGGTGGAACGAATCCAGCCCCGAGCCGATTAACCAAGTGGCCTCGGCGGAACGAATCCAGCCCCGAGCCGATTAATCAAGTGGCCTTGGCGGAACGAATCCAGCCCCGAGCCGATTAACCAAGTGGCCTCGGCGGAACGAATCCAGCCCCGAGCCGATTAATCCTTGGGACTTATTCAGAAGGGAAGTGAATCAATCTTTTGAAGCCCTACCGAATGTGGCACGGGCGTCCCCTTGCCAGACCGGCGAAAAAACAAAAACAAAACTCTGGAAAATAAAATTAAAAGGCGGGGGCGACTTTAGCACTTATCCCAAAATAAAATGTTAAAGTGTAAACAACAGCACAGATTCCTTAAGACATCGTCTTGTCCGAGGTTTCCAAACACAATCCTGAATCTTTCAATTCAGAGTCCCGGCGAACCAGGATTTGGATCAAAGAGCGTTTAAAATGGTAAGGGCACATCCTCCATACTTCAGGTCTCCATGGAGCCTGTGTATTGTTCGAGGGCTCATCCTTACAACGCTGGAGCAAGTATACGCTACGAGGGCACAATCCCTTCCCGTGCTACACTTCTCTTGGATCCAAATGATCAAAGAAATAGGGATCAAAGAGTGTCCGAGACATTAAGGGCATATTCCTCCTTATGTTCGGTAACACTGGAGCAAGCAATCGCCACGGGGGTATCGTCCCTCCCCGTGCTATGCTTCCCACGGATCCGAATGATCAAGGTAATGGGGATCAAAGAGTGTTCGAGACATTAAGGGCATTCTTCTCCTTATGTTCGGTAACACTGGAGTAAGCAATCGCCACGGGGGTATCATCAATCCCCGTGCTATGCTTCTCACGAATCCATTAATCAGGTAGGTGAGGATCAGAGAGTTTTTGAAACATTAAGGGCATTTTCCTCCTTATCTTCGGTAACACTGGAGTAAGCAATCGCCACGGGGGTATCATCCATCCCCGTGCTATGCTTCTTTTGGATCCATCGGGTAGGCAAAACATATGGTAACGCATTCCTTGCGTTTGTATCCCACAAACTGGTCAGGGGTTATCCTACAGGGGCACTCCCTCCCCGTGATTACCATCCCGGAATGTCCCCGGTATATATAAGTTGTGGGGTAGTTGTGCTCCGGCTATCGCGAATAGTTCTCGTGCTCTTTTATACCTATTCCCCCCCCTTGATGTGGTCTTGATCTTTGAAGTGGAGCGAGTTAGGTCGGATTGTCTATGCCCGGGATTTTTATGGTAGCACTTTGTGATTGGTATTTCATGGGTTTGATATGCCTCGACCTCTGATCATCCATGAGTATGTCCCCGAAATTTTGAATATGGCTTTCAATTTTAATTAGAAGAGTGGGTGGAATTTTTGAAAAGAGAAAGTTTTATTCATATTCGGAGACATATTGCCCTTCTTACAACTCTCTGCGGGACATTTCGAGAAAGGCTTTACATTGAGCTCCTACCCATTGTCGGGTTGCTGCAAAAAAAAAGAGTATACTGAAAGTATTTTCTTAACATCTCGGTGTTCCAGGGTTTTCTTTAATCGCGTGCCGTCCAGATGTTCTAAGATGTAGACCCTGGCCTTACCACCTCTGCAATTTTATAGGGCCATTCCCACTTGGCTCCTAACGAGCCTTCTTCCGGCCTTCGAGTGTTCAGAGTTACTCTTCTTAATACCAAGTCGCCTGGGAGAAAGGCGCGAGTTCGAACTTTTTTGTTGTAGAAGCGGCCATCCTTTATTGATAAATTGTTGTCCTCATGGCTGACTTCTCTCTTTTTCCTTCCTTCCTCGTCAGTCGAGGTGGCTTCTGATAAGCTCTTCATTCTTTCCGCTCTAAAATGACGGACCCTGTGGGTAGTTATTCCGATCTCTGCTGGAATAACTGCTTCACACCCCGTATGATAAGGAAAACGGGGTTTTCCCCTATAGATCTTTATAGGTCATCCGGTGTGCCCACAGTACTTCTGGTAATTCCTCGACCCATAAGCTCTTGCAGGATACGAGCCGAGCTTTAAGATTTGCCTTGATGGTTTTGTTTGCAGTCTCAACCTATCCGTTTGACTTGGGGTGGGCTGGTGAGGGGAACCTTAAGGCGATCTGGAGGTCTTCGCAGAGTTTTCCCGAATCCCTTGCTATCGAACTGTTTTCCGTTGTCGGTGACGACAGCCCGTGGGATTCCGAACCTGCAGATAATATTCTTCTTCAAAAACTCTGTGGCCTTCTTCTCTGTGATGGTGGATAGGGGTTCTGCCTCCACCCATTCGGTGAAATAGTCTATGGCCACAATGGCGTACTTCGCTTGTCCACGTCCCTTTGGCATTGGTCCGATGATATCTAGCCCCCACTGAGCGAATGGCCATGGACTGGACATGGTGGTTAATTGCTCTGCTGGCTGGTGGTGGATATTGGCATTCTTCTGGCATCCTTCGCATTTCCGGGCTACTCTCATGCCGTCCTGATGCATAGTTGGCCAATAGAACCCTTGCCTTAAAGCTTTAAAGGCCATTGATTGTCCTCCCCGGCGTGACTCCCACAGATGCCGCGTGGAATTTCCCTGAGTACATAATCGGCCTCTTCTTCCGCTAAACATCTTAGGAGGGGTACTGTGTGGCCTCTTCTTGTCCTCGTGTGTCTCCCCTGTTTCCAAGTATTTCTTAATTGGCCTGTATCCACGAGGCTTTGTCTTCCTCATCCAATAATTTTACTTCGAGTTCTCCCATACTTTTTTTCTCGGAGGCAGATTAGAGGGACCATTATGGGGTTCTCTAATTTATCAAAGATGCGAACCGTGCCCAGGAGTCTGCTCGCAGTTGTCTTCTCGACTGATTTGCTCAAAGTGTATGTCCCCCATTCTTTTCCCCACCAACCTTTTTACTTCAGCCAAGTAGGCTATCATTACTCGGCTCTCTGGCTTGGAATTCGCCTTTCAGCTGCTGAACAGCTAGCTGAGAGTCACTTCTTATTACTACGTCGCGGACTCCTACCACACCGCGCATAGCCTAAGACCGGCCAGGATTGCCTCATACTCTGCTTCATTGTTTGTGGCCTCGAAGGCGAGTGTAGACAACAGAACTTGACGACGCTGTTCTAGGCTCGCGACCTAGTTGGGAAGTATGAAATAACATGGAGTCGCCACCCGGTGTGAACCGGGACAAAGATTTAAGGCCGCACTCACCCCTCGCAAGGGAAGACCTCAAACCGTTGGGTTCGGAATGGTCCCTTACTTATGTCACTTGTGATGATATGATTTGTGCAATAAACTAACCGAATCTTTTCAACATTCATGCTCAAGGGTACTTAGATCTAACATGCTTTCCCAAATAATTCCACGCAATGTAACACAACAAGCATATTGAACCATTAAATCAACATGTATAAATCATTACCCAAACGCATCATAATTAAGAACATGCATAATGAACAACCTAAACATGCTTTAACAAAAAATAACAAACTAAATTAAACCATGCTTTAATAATAACATATAACCTAAAGACTATAACATGCTCAAATACAAATTAGGATGAGACAAGATACGTGTATCTTATGTGGTACGTGGCATTGTATCCCGAGTGCAGACCATATTACCGTCCATTCGAATCGGCTATGGAATTTATGTGCGGGTTCCATCCGATATACCAAAAGAAAACACATATCCCGCTCATCCAACAATCACATCATGCTTCAAACGACTCTCATGCAATTATATATCAAAATAAATAAGACAACAATAAAGAAGATAAGTAGAAAGGTGCCCTCAGGTCTAACCTCTTTTGTTGTCTAAGAAAGGGTGTTACACGTCCGTTGGAAGGGTGAATGATCCGCTACTCTTTTAGTCACCAACTCAACGTCCTTCCTCGCTGTTTTGCTATTCGGGCTGCTGTTCCAAGTCCGTTTCGCTGCTACGTTTCAGGTCACTGTCTTGGTGGTTTAGCGGACTGTTTTGGGTGATTTTGAAGGCTTAGGGAGGTGCGTTTGTGAGGGTTTTTTTTAGGAAACTTATGGAGATTTTTGGGATGGTGTTTAGGTGATTTTAGGACTGTTTTATGGGTTAAAGATGCAACAAAAACTGACCAGAACAGGGGACGAAACTGTGCAGTGGGGGCATTTTTGGGGGCTGTTTTGTGGCAGTAAAGGTGCAGTAGAGAGGGGTTGACGATTCGGTCTGCGTTGTTGAAGAGGCGTGAGATTACTGATTTGTTGCTTAGCAGTGCGTGAAGGAAGGGGTGTGGTAGTGAGTTGTTGTTGCTCAGGGCTGTTACGTGAGGGAGATGAAGATAGGGGCTGTGCGTGTTTGAGGGTTGTTCTTTGGCAGTGAGTGAGGTGATAGAGGGCTTCTAACGTGGATGAAAGGGTTTATGGCAGGCTGATAGATGAAGGGTTTGAGAGGCTATCGGTCAGGGGGAGTGAGGGGTATGTGAGTGTTGCTTACGTGAGTGGGGGCTGTTGTTACACTAGACGTGAAGGCAGGGGAGAAGTGAGGGGTGCGTGAGTGTTTGTTTCAATGTGCTATTGTGCATGGGGCAGGCTGTTTTGAAGGCTTTGAAGGTGGCGGTTGAGGTTTGTATTTAGGGTTTAAGTGAGGGGGGCTGTCGAGGCAGTGTTGGCTGTGTTGATGTTGAATGGAAGTAGGCTTGAGGTAGTGTGATGGGCAGTGAATGCGTGAAAGATAGGGTGCAGTTTGTTCGGCGTGCGTAGGTTCTTTGTGGCTGTTTTATGTGCGTGAAAGGGGTAAGTTCCAGGGGGCTGTATTGTCGTGAATATGGAGCTGAAATAAGGGGCATGGATGATTTGTGGCTTGCGGCAAGGTAAAGGCAGTGCAGAGAAGTTTTGATGAAGGCAATGTGAGTGGAGTTTGGGCGTGAATAACCTAGATTTATTTCTTTGTGTTTTCCGTAAGAATCAGCCAGCCAGCCAGCCAGGGTTGAATTGTGTGGAGAAGAGTTATTTTTATAGGCCAATGGAGGGGATTTACCTTGTTTGGAAAGGAATAGGATTTGTCTATTAATTAGAGATATCTTTAATTTAGTATGTGATAAGGAAATCTTTTAATTTAGGGAAGTGATTTATGTATTCTTTTTAGTTAAGGATATGATTTTTTAATTTAGGAAGGTGATTTAATTTAATTTAGGAATGTGTTTTATTTAAATTAGGAATTTAATTTAATTTAATTTCAAGTTCAATTTAATTGGTGAATGTGATTTAATTTAATTTAAGTTTAATTTTAATTGGTTTAATTATTTAATTTGTGAGATGTGTTTTAAATATTTTAATTATTTAATTTGTGAGATGTGTTTTAAATATTTTAATTATTTAATTTGTGAGATGTGTTTCAATGGGTTTGGTGTGTTTTAAAACAGAGGTCCAACAAGCGAACCCGAAGCGAAACAAGCGAGTTAAATCTGACAAAATACTAATTTCCAACTTTATACCCTCCCAACGTCCGTTTCCCGCGGCTTTCCACAACTAAAGAGGTAGTGTCTCCATACGAGACTCATCATCGGGCTGATATGCAAAATGCAATGCCTACAGTCGCCCCCATTTTGATGGGACTGTGCAGTATGTGACAATGACAATCCTATCAAAGTACGTGCAATGCATTTTTACTTACCTGGCTCGCCAGCTGTCACCTGGTCTGCCTGCTGCATTTAACTGAGTTGATATGGTGGCGAGGTGCCTCGACCCCTGGGCTTTGTTCCCGAACCACCGAATGTGAATTGTACTGATGATGCAGTGGGCCCTCGACCCTGGGACGCATCCCGAAACTGCAATTGATGTGTGGGCCCTCGACCCTGGGACACATCTTAAAAGTGATGATGAATGAATTATTGGCTTGCCAACTGCCACCTGACTTGCCTGCTGTTTTGAACTGAATTGATATGATGGCGAGGTGCCTCGACCTCTGGGCTTTGTTCCCGAACCACCGAATGTGAACTGTGATGATGATGCAGTGGGCCCTCGACCCTGGGACGCATCCCGGAACTGCTAATGACAACGGGGGCACCTCGACCCTCGAACTGATGATGTAGTGGGTACTTCGACCCTGGGCACGCATCTCGGCCCGGAACTATAACCGACAACGGGGGCACGCATCTCGGCCCTGGGTACGCATCTCGACCCAATACCGCTGACAAGAGGGACTTCGCCCTGAATATGATGTAGTGGGTACGCATCTCGACCCTGGGCACGCATCTCGGTCCGGAACTACAACCGACAACGGGGGCACACATCTCAGCCCTGGGTACGCATCTCGACCCAATACCGCTGACAAGAGGGACTTCGCCCTGAATATGATGTAGTGGGTACGCATCTCGACCTGGGCACGCATCTCGGCCCGGAACTACAACCGACAACGGGGGCACACATCTCGGCCCTGGGTACGCATCTCGACCCAATACCGCTGACAAGAGGAACTTCGCCCTGAATATGATGTAGTGGGTACGCATCTCGACCCTGGGCACGCATCTCGGCCCGGAACTACAACCGACAACGGGGGCACGCATCTCGGCCCTGGGTACGCATCTTGACCCAATACCGCTGACAAGAGGGACTTCGCCCTGAATATGATGTAGTGGGTACGCATCTCGACCCTGGGCACCCATCTCGGCCCGAAACTACAACCGACAACAGGGGCACGCATCTCGGCCCTGGGTACGCATCTCGACCCAATACCGCTGACAAGAGGGACTTCGCCCTGAATATGATGTAGTGGGTACGCATCTCGACCCTGGGCACGCATCTCGGCCCGGAACTACAACCGACAACGGGGGCTTCGACCCTGGGACGCATCCCAATATCGCTGACAAAATATGGGCCTCGACCCTGGGACGCATCCCGAAAATGATGATGCAGTGGACCTCGATCCAGAGACGCATCCCCAAAATTGATACTGATGCTGATATGGGCCTCAACCCTGGGACTCATCCCCAAATCTGATATTACTGTGGGCCTCGACCCTGTGACTCATCCCCAAAAACTGATACTGATATAGGCCTCAACCCTGGGATTCATCCATAAAACTGATGATGTTGCTGATGTGGGCCTCAACCATGGGATTTATTCCTGAAGACTGCTAATAATGCGGGCTTCACCCCCTGAGATTCATTCCAAATTCTGCTGATGTGGGCCTCGGCCCTGGGATTCATTCCCTGGATTCATTCCAAAAACTCTGCTGATGTGGGCCTCGGCCCTGGGATTCATTCCCTGGATTCATTCCAAAAACTCTGCTGATGTGGGCCTCGGCCCTGGGATTCATTCCCTGGATTCATTCCAAATTCTGACGATGTGGGCCTCGGCCCTGGGTATCATTCCCTGGTTTTCATTCCAAATCTCATGCTGATGTGGGCCTCGACCCTGGGATTCATTCCCGATGCTGCTGATAATATGGGCCTCGACCCTGAGTTGATACCGATGTGGGCATCGCCCCAAACTAATACTGATGTGGGTCTTGCCCCAAAACTAATACTGATGTGGGCCTCGCCCCTAAACTGATGTGGGCCTCAACCCTGGGACTCATCCCCAAATCTACTACTCATATGTTGCTGATTCTGGTTGGCTTGTCTTTGCCGCTTTTTTTTTTTTTTTTTTTTTTTCTTCTTTGAAACCTGTGAACACAAAACAAAACAAACACAAAAAAGAATGCAAAATATGTTACGTGTATGCATGCATGCATGAATGAATTTCCTATTCCGCTGGGTTAGGTTTTTCCGCTAGTTCTCCAGGTGATTGCTCGGCCTTCTCTCTAGTCTCATGACTCAATATGATGTTACGTCCTTGATTTCCGATGTGGTGGACTGGTCGCCCCCAGTCTTGGTTTAGCTTTCTGCTCTCCGCTGTTTGCACTTGGTCAAGATGAACCACATGGTGGGGCCTTCTATATCATCATACTATGCTACGAAATAGTCTCAATAGTTATACATATCATTGTCCTCAAAGAATGCCTAGTAATGAAACCAGAGAACCTTCAAAACACCCAATGTAACTTAAATCCAAGTCTTTGGATAAATGATCTAAGCTAGACTCAAAGTGTGTGTGTGCAAAGGTTCTTTCACAGCTTAATCCTCAGGTAAGCTAACTCGATGATTTCGTTTCAAAAATTGGGATCGATGGGTCAAACCAACCTAGATGTCTCAGTTAGGCTCTGCAATTTCTTTTTCATGCTCAATGTGATATGGTTTTATTTCTCTTTTTTCTCTTTTTTTTTTTCTTTTCATTTTGAACTTCTTCTTTTTTCTTTCTTCTTTTTTTTTTCTTTTTCTTTTTTTTTTTTTTCAACACACCTACTCTTTAAGGTAGCATTTCTCCTCATGGTGGTCCTAATACTCGCCCATGGGTAGCTTCACGCTTATCAGTTATAGGTGGTTCAATTCTTTTCTTTAGAGACTTTTCTTTCATTTTCAACCATACCACACATCATAACATAAGCAAATCAAGATAGACATCTGAGCAAACGGTCATTCACCGACCTACAATTTCTTCAACTAGTCACTTTGCTAACTACTCAGGTTTTCACTGTTAAGAACCATAATCAAGTGCTTACGAGTCTAACATAGATCAATCACTCAAAGTATCAGATAAAAGCACATCAAGAGTTTATCGTTCTAAAGTTTTACTCGAAGCAATCAATTTCATCATCGGACTTATGTAAAATCAAAGACTAAAAAAAACAACAATTCTTTTCTTTTTTCTTTTTTTTTTTCTTTTTTTTTTCCTTTTTTTTTCCTTTTTTTTTCTTCCTTTTTTTTTCTTTTTTATCTTTTTTTATCTTTTTTTTTTCTTTTTTTTTTCTCTTTTTTGTTTTTTTTTTGGGCCCACCATGGTCTTTCTATCCTTGCAGTAAAGTTCTCTGTTTCTCGATTTCCTTTTTCCCGATGTCAATGTTGCTAAACTCTCATTTGACAAGTCTTCTTTTTTTCTAACCCAACGGATATCTATGATGGCTTTTAAGACACGTGGGTAACATGATGCATGTATGCATGAGATGCATGGGATGTATAAGACATAATATGCATGGGGTTATCAAAAGCATAAAGGGTGGCCCCAATAGGTCATACAACTATGGTTCACATGTGGGTTTACGGGAGTGTGGACAAGGCTCTCGTTTGACGAAGGATTACCCACAACTAGGACTCCCCACTCAAGGGTTCGAGCGACCAAGTGAGTGCACCTTTTTTATACCTTACGGTACGTGCCAACGAGTTATGGTGTATGACTAACTGTCGAATGGATTTCCCGTTGTAGATTCCCCAGAGGGAGGGTGGAGCGAGGCTCACTTAAGTACCCAAGCCCCTTAGGCTCTTATCGCTTGGTGTCAGGAATAAACAACGAGTCCTCCAAACTAGTTTGTCACAACGAGCTACAAGTAATGGTTATCTAGGTGTCTTCACAGCTGTTCCTTATAAAAAGGTAGTGAGTGAAGGAAGACATCGAACCATTACCTAGCCTTAAAAATGCCTTTGATTACACCCCTTTCAACTCACTATAGAAACGATTAACTAAAGCACAAAGCATAAACATCACAAGACATGATTTCGGGGCCGATTCAAAATATCCCCAGTGGAGTCGCCAAACTGTAGACAACAGAACTTGACGACGCTGTTCTAGGCTCGCGACCTAGTTGGGAAGTATGAAATAACATGGAGTCGCCACCCGGTGTGAACCGGGATAAAGATTTAAGGCCGCACTCACCCCTCGCAAGGGAAGACCTCAAACCGTTGGGTTCGGAATGGTCCCTTACTTATGTCACTTGTGATGATATGATTTGTGCAATAAACTAACCGAATCTATTCAACATTCATGCTCAAGGGTACTTAGATCTAACATGCTTTCATCCAAATAATTCCACGCAATGTAACACAACAAGCATATTGAACCATTAAATCAACATGTATAAATCATTACCCAAACGCATCATAAACTAAGAACATGCATAATGAACAACCTAAACATGCTTTAACAAATAAATAACAAACTAAATTAAACCATGCTTTAAATAATAAACATATAACCTAAAGACTATAACATGCTCAAATACAAATTAGGATGAGACAAGATACGTGTATCATATGTGGTACGTGGCATTGTATCCCGAGTGCAGACCATATTACCGTCCATTCGGAATCGGCTATGGAATTTATGTCCGGGTTTCCATCCGATATACCACAAAAGAGAACACATATCCCGCTCATCCAACAATCACATCATGTTCAAACGACTCTCATGCAATTATATATCAAAATAAATAAGACAACAATAAAGAAGATAAGTAGAAAGGTGCCCTCAGGTCTAACCTCTTTTATTGTCTAAGAAGGGTGTTACACGTCCGTTGGAAGGGTGAATGATCCGCTACTTTTTAGTTCACCAACTCAACGTCCTTCCTCGCTGTTTTGCTATTCGGGCTGCTGTTCCAAGTCCGTTTCGCTGCTACGTTTCAGGTCACTGTCTTGGTGGTTTAGCGGACTGTTTTGGGTGATTTTGAAGGCTTAGGGAGGTGCGTTTGTGAGGGTTTTTTAGGGAAACTTTATGGAGATTTTTGGGATGGTGTTTAGGTGATTTTAGGACTGTTTTATGGGTTAAAGATGCAACACAAACTGACCAGAACAGGGGACGAAACTGTGCAGTGGGGGCATTTTTGGGGGCTGTTTTGTGGCAGTAAAGGTGCAGTAGAGAGGGGTTGACGATTCGGTCTGCGTTGTTGAAGAGGCGTGAGATTGCTGATTTGTTGCTTAGCAGTGCGTGAAGGAAGGGTTGGTGTGGTAGTGAGTTGTTGTTGCTCAGGGCTGTTACGTGAGGGAGATGAAGATAGGGGCTGTGCGTGTTTGAGGTTGTTCTTTGGCAGTGAGTGAGGTGATAGAGGGCTTCTAACGTGGATGAAAGGGTTTATGGCAGGCTGATAGATGAAGGGTTTGAGAGGCTATCGGTCAGGGGGAGTGAGGGGTATGTGAGTGTTGCTTACGTGAGTGGGGGCTGTTGTTACACTAGACGTGAAGGCATGGGAGAAGTGAGGGGTGCGTGAGTGTTTGTTTCAATGTGCTATTGTGCATGGGGCAGGCTGTTTTGAAGGCTTTGAAGGTGGCGGTTGAGGTTTGTTTTTAGGGTTTAAGTGAGGGGGGCTGTCGAGGCAGTGTTGGCTGTGTTGATGTTGAATGGAAGTAGGCTTGAGTAGTGTGATGGGCAGTGAATGCGTGAAAGATAGGGTGGTTTGCAGTTTGTTCGGCGTGCGTGTTCTTTGTGGCTGTTTTATGTGCGTGAAAGGGGTAAGTTCCAGGGGCTGTATTGTCGTGAATATGGAGCTGAAATAAGGGGCAGTGGATGATTTGTGGCTTGCGGCAAGGTAAAGGCAGTGCAGAGAAGGTTTGATGAAGGCAATGTGAGTGGAGTTTGGGCGTGAATAACCTAGATTTATTTCCTTTGTGTTTTCCGTAAGAATCAGCCAGCCAGCCAGCCAGGGTTTGAATTGTGTGGAGAAGAGTTATTTTTATAGGCCAATGGAGGGGATTTACCTTGTTTGGAAAGGAATATGATTTGTGTATTAATTAGGGATATCTTTTAATTTAGTATGTGATAAGGAAATCTTTTAATTTAGGGAAGTGATTTATGTATTCTTTTTAGTTAAGGATATGATTTTTTATTTAGGAAGGTGATTTAATTTAATTTAGGAATGTGTTTTATTTAAATTAGGAATTTAATTTAATTTAATTTCAAGTTCAATTTAATTGGTGAATGTGATTTAATTTAATTTAAGTTTAATTTAATTGGTTTTATTATTTAATTTGTGAGATGTGTTTTAAATATTTTAATTATTTAATTTGTGAGATGTGTTTTTAAATTTTTAATTATTTAATTTGTGAGATGTGTTTTAATGGGTTTGGTGTGTTTTAAAACAGAGGTCCAACAAGCGAACCCGAAGCGAAACAAGCGAGTTAAATCTGACAAAATACTAATTTCCATCTTTACCCTCCCAACGTCCGTTTCCCGCGGCTTTCACAACTAAAGAGGTAGTGTCTCCATACGAGACTCATCATCGGGCTGATATGCAAAAATGCAATGCCTACAGCGAGCCTCAGGGCGAACAATACCTCTTCACCTTTGTCGCTTTTCAATATGATTCCAGCTCATTTGCCTTGTGAGCTGGCATATCTGTCTACTGACATCTCCCATTTGCCTTCCCCCACAGTCAAGACCTGGGGTTCTGTGAATTCTGTGACAAAATCTGCCAAAGCCTGCCTCGTTACTGCCATCATTGGGAGGTAAGAAATGTCGTGTTCACTTAACTCCACCGACCATTTCATTAGCCTGCCCGAAACTTCTGGTTTTTGTAGAATCTGTCTTAGAGGATAATCGGTGTAAACCCCAATAGGATGGGTTTGGAAGTAGGGTCGTAGTTTCCGGGCTGCAGTAATCAATGACAGGGCGACCAGTTCATATACCGGATATCGGGTCTCAGCATCTAACAGGGCTTTGCTGACATAATATACTGGCCTTTGGACCTTATCGACCTCTCGTATCAGCACCGAGCTTACTGCGTGCTCTAATACAGCTAAGTACAAGTATAAGGTTTCTCCCAGGAGTAGCTTTACTAGAAGCGGGGGCTGTGTTAGGTATTGTTTTAACTGTAGGAAAGCTTCCTCGCATTTCGGCGTCCAGTCGATTTCCTTTTTGGCCTTCTGATGACTTTGAAGAAAGGATGGCACTTGTCGGTTGCTGGGAGAGTGAATCGGTTGAGCGCGGCCAATCTGCCGGTTAGACTCTGCACTTCTTTTACCGTCCTGGGAGATTTCAAGTCCATTACGGCTTGGATCTTATGTGGATTGGCTTCTATGCCTCGGGAGCTTACATGTAACCCAAAAACTTCCCTGAGGCTACTCCGTAAGCACATTTCTCCGGGTTGAGCTTTAAATATGTTTCCTCAATAACTCAAAGGTTTCCTTCAGGTCGGTTATGTGGCATTCTGGCTCTCTGGACATTGTTATCATGTCGTCAACATATACCAACATTGTTGTGCCAATGAGTGGTTTGAAAATTTTGTTCACCAGCCTTTGAAAGGTTGCCCCTGCATTCTTCAGTCCGAAGGGCATTACTTTGTAACAGTAGAGCCCTTGGTCGGTGACAAAAGTTGTTTTTTCCTCGTCCTAAGGGTTGCATATTGACCTGGTTGTATCCTGAGAAGGCATCCATAAAGTTTAGCAGTCCCTGGCAGGCTGTTGTATCTACTAGTTGATCTATGTTTGGCAGTGGGAAGCTGTCTTTCGGGCATGCCTTGTTTAGGTCGGTGAAATCCACACACATTCTCCACTTTCCGTTTGACTTTTTCACCAGTACCACGTTTGATCCACTCCGGGTATTTTACTTCTCTGATGAAACCAGCTTTCAATAATTTGTCCACCTAGGTCGCTACTGCCCTGCACCGTTCCTGATTGAAGGTTCTTCTTTTATGCTTGACCGGTTTGTGTGACGGGTTTACTGTTAAGCGGTGATTGATGAATTTCGGATCAATTCTGGGCATGTCGTCGTGCCCCCACGCGGAAGACGTCCGGGGTACTCCTTTAGACACCTCAGCAGACCCTGTTTCAGGGTTCTGTCTAAGTTTCCCCTATCTTTACGCTCTTCCCAGGTCCGAAGAGTTCTATCCCTTCCAATTCTTCGATCGCTCCTAGCCGGGCAGTTTTGTTTGGCCGAGGACCCGGGTCCCCACTTGCTTCTTCTCCTTCTTCATTTTCCTGCCTTTTCCTCGTACCTACTTCAATGCATAGGGTTTCTCGTGAGAGAGTGGCAAAACAGCTGCGGGCTACTTTTTGACTCCTGCATACGATTCTGATTCCTTCCCGGGTGGGGAATTTCAGCTTTAGGTAATAGCAGGACATTGCGGCCTTTGTCTTCATCATGAAAGGCCGTCCGACAATGACTTGGTAACTGCTCATGCAGTCTACTACTGTGAAATTTATCATGAACGTCCGGGTTTTGGGGTGAGTCCCGATTGTCATGGCCAGCTGTATCCTTCCAGTGGGACGACTGTTGAGCCCCCGAAGCCTTACAGGGGGTGCCGTCGTTGGTCAGAGTTGCATACTCCACTCCCAGGCCCTCTAAAGCTTCTTTGGAGATTATGTCTACTGCACTTCCGGGATCTACCAAGATTCTGTCCACCTCTGAGCCACCGATTGTTGCCTTGATTATTAATGCATCGTCATGGGGGAAACTCACCCCTCGAGCAGCCTCATCGGTGAACATTATGGGTACCGACTGACCTCCTCGTAATACCGAGGATCGTTCTGTTTCCAGCACCTCCGTCCCCCGAGCTCGGCTATAGTTTTTCTTGACCTGTTAGAGTCTCCGGCCAGTGTCTTCCCCCCGGTGATGATTCACCTGTCGGCTTCGTGCCCTCTGTCTGGCTGCCATAGTTTCATGGTTAATATATTTATTTAAGTATTCATTCTTGCTAGGTCTTCCATCTGTTCCCGTAAATCCTTGCACTTGTCCGCTGTATGTCCCCTCAGATTATGATGTATGCAATAAGATTTCTTATTTCTTTTATATGGGGGAAATCTCCTGAGGTCGGGTTCTATCAAGAGGCATTTTCCTTGTATCTCCATGACGATCTGTCCTGGTGGCTTGCTTAGGGGAATATATGCTTCTTCTCGGACTACGTGGTTTTTACTCGGGTCGGGACTTATATTTCCTGGTCATTCCGAGGCATTGGTTTGAATTCCTTGTCTCAGGAGGAGTTTTTTGAACTCCCTGTCTGGCCGGTGGGGGGCCTCTGCCCTTGTCGTCCTCTCTCTGACAGCTGTCCCCCTCGGGAGATCCTTTCTTCGTTTTCTAACGAGACGAAATTTCGGGCTACTTCCAGAGCGGTAGCATAATCTGGTGTGTCCTGGATCCTTAGGTGAGTCCACAGTTTTTCGACCCTTAAGGCTCCTTTTAAACTTTCCAAGGCCTCAAGGGACTCATATCCTCCGACTTCGAGTACCATATTGTAGTACCTCTCAATGGAAGTTTTTAGGGGCTATTCATCTCCTTGCTTCATAAGTCTCAACTCTCCAATTGTATTTTAGGCAGGCCCCCTTGAAGTGCCGAATGAACGACCTTTTAATTTGCGTGAAGCTTCCGATGCTCCCCGGGGCCAGACTTCTGTACCATAGGATGGCGGATCCGCCCAAGGTCAGGGGGAAAACTTTGCAGATGGCATCTCCTACTACTCATTGGACTTCCATTAATAGGACAAAGCCCTCAATATGGGATTTAGGGTCGGTGTGACCCTTGTAGGGCGTCATGGTCGGCATGTTGAATCGCCTCGGGAACTTTGCCGGCCTTATTTCTTCTGTGAGGGGAGATTCCTCCTCATTCTCCCGGGTATCTCTTGCATTAGTCTTGAGGTTTACCCCTCACTTGGCCATCTCTTTTTTTAGCCAAGACTTCATCTCACTACTTGTGCTGCCATGTGCTTTCTGTGCCCCTCTTCGCGTCTATTGCCCTGGGTGCGGTGCTCCTCATGCTTTGAAATTTCCCGCACATTCTCGCCATACTCCCTGTTTTTTCCTCTGGTGTCGCGGAGACTATCATAGGAGGAATCTGGCGATTGTCTTCCCTCTTCTTCTTCCCATGTGTCCTCTGTTTGTGAATCTTTTTCTACGACTATGGATTTTATCCCGCAGGGACCCTTCCTCATGGGTTCATCGTCTTCACTCATATCCGCAATCCTTTTACCTTCTGCTTTTTCACCTCTTCTTCGGCTGGTTCCGGCTTCCGGTCTCTCGTTGTTCATCCCTTCCATTCTCTCCAGTCGATCTATCATGGATTTCATGCTTTCTTCCATCTTTTTCATCCAGTCCGTAGCTGGACTCCCTGATGACTGATGATTTCCGTCTTCTGACATTGTCTTTTTCGTGAATTGCTTTTTGTCGCAAATTCCCCACAGACGGCGCCAACTGTTGACAACTTATTTTGGTCTCAGGGCAATATGGGAATATTACTCCCAAGACGATCCTCCCTCAATAGTGAATTTGTTCGGTTAAGGGGGAACCAAAAGAAAATTTAGCAAAAGACAGATAAATACACCAATCAACTATGAGATTTAACGTGGTTCGGCGGATCAGATTCCACCTACGTCCACGGGCACAAAACGAACGATACTTTTATTACCGAGATATACTTCTCTGATATCTCTTGTGTTTACAAGTCTGATCGTAATGATCTTGATCTTGATTCTCCTTACGCACACTCTACCCTCCTATTTATAATAGTGTAGAAATCAGATTTCTTCTCCTATAAGAATTTCCTAGTTGAAACAATTTTCCTTTTCCATAAGGATTCCTAGTTCCTTTATCCTACTAGGATACTGACTTACTAGTTTACCCCATGAAAGTATGACAACTTATTATCTTGTCCGTAAAAATAGGATGCCTTATCTTCTGGAGCACGTCTCGCCATATGCTCGGTCTTCATGAGGTCGGTCATGATGGTCATTTGAGCTGAGAATGCTGCTACCGATCTGATAATGCTCGGTCATCCGAACCAAAGTGGTCGGTCACCAATCATCAAATGCTCGGTCTATACCTGTTGGCTTTATAACACTCATGTGGTCGGGTCGGCATTAATGATCTCGATCAAGAAGGGAATTACCCTTTTTGCCCCCGATGTGCTCCTTAAATAACATAGGACCTAAAAACACCATCAACAATACATATTATTCATATACTATATCGGATTAAATAAGTTAATTCGAATCGTTTAACGGTTAAACGAAAAATACATGTATAAGTGGCATTTCGGTCATTTTTAATTAATGTGTATTTGTATTTAATATATGATTTTATTAGATACACATTAATTAATTGTCAAATGAGATATTTGACATATATCATTAATATATCTATTTGGATTATTGAAATTAAATATAATACATATATTTAGATATTTGTATTTAAGTAATTAAGTAATTATTTAATTGTTATAATTTAAGTAATTGAAATATAAAATATCTAAGTTGATATTTAAATTTGGAAATGATTAAAGTGTAAATGTTTGACTTTTATATTTAAAGAAAAGGTTATCAAATTGGATTTGATTTCTTTATTTTGTTTGAAAAATAGGAAAAAATCTTTTTCTTATTTTCTTGCAAAATTCGGCCACAACCCTAGCATATATAAGAGTTTTATTTTTCATTTGCTTCCATTAGGTTAAACCTCCAAAAATACACAAAAGAAAAGTTGAGAGAAAAAAGAGAAGTGCTAATAAGAAAATCAAAGAAAACATGAAGATTAGTAAGTAATTTTATCTTTTCTTTAGATAGAAAAATGTTTCTATTGTTCTTAACTTTAACATATGATGTTCACATATTTTTCTACTCTCTTTATTTTGTGTTGATAAGTTTGGAAGCTTGAATGAAGGATACATGCATGCATGTATGATAATTAAAGAAAGCTTGTTAATGGTTAACAAGCACGGTTTTGATCATTTGATGACTTGGTTGCCATTCTAGATTGTTGTGACCACTCTTGTAATACCTAGAATTATTCTTGAGTTCTTCATTGGTGGAGACTTTGATTGGTGTAAATATTAATATGATTAATGTTGAGAAAATTACATTTAAAGCATGAAAAATGATGATTTTTGCATCCATATCAGATCTGAAAATTCTGGAAATTTTTTGATGAAAAATATATTATTTAAATGTATTGGATGTGTATTGGGCATTGGAATAATTTCCGGAAATTATTTCGCAGTGAAAATATGCGAAAACGGTAAAAAACGGCGTTATAGGGTGAGTTTTGGGCTTACCGGATAACGGCTATCCAAACAGTAAATTTTTCACTATTACTATTGGGGTTGACCTGGGCCGCCCCCATGTGTATTGGTTCGTCGGTTTGGGCAAAAACGTGTTTTATGCCTTTTTACGGAAAAATATTTTCTTAAAAGTTTCGTGATATTTTCTAAATTATTTATATTATTATTTGATAAAAAAAAATATAATACGTTTAAGTGAAATATGAATGAATTATTCATATGGGATATTGAATAATTTATTCGGTAAGTTTAAAAATTTTAAAGTTACGATTTCGCCCGAATTGCGCCTTCCGCTACGCCTGACCCCAACAAAATGGTATTAGAGAGAGTCTGATCCTACATCCATTATATTTGTGATACTTGATATATGATATTTAATTCAATTTTATTATTTGCACATGTATGTGAAATTAATTTGATTAATTTCATATTGTTTGACAATAGGAAAATCCTTTTTAAATAAGGTATTGAAGTAACTAGTATTAGGAATACTTGTTTCTTGGTCCGCCTTGTCAGTATGGATGTGAATATTTTCCTGATGATGTAGTTGTATCATGCCAAAGCTGGGCAGTCATGGCTGATGGTAGTTTATTTGCGCCGGTAGAACTTATATGATAAGAGACAAATTCAAGTGAAAATGGATTCTTGAAAGTGCCAAAGCTGTCAGGACTATATCGGTAGCTTGAGTTTGTCATTGACAAGTGAAGCCTTGATACGCCTCCCGTGAACGTGCCAAAATTATCACAATGAGAAATGGTCAGGACCAAAATCAAGAGTCACATTGAATGTGATTGACAATGAGTTATCTGTAGGGTTTTTTAGGGGCTAAATCCGGTAACGCAGCGGAAGCGGTGGAAAATCAAATTTTCCGATTTCAAAAATTTTTCTCGGATTAATTAAATAAACATATTTATTTAATATTCCAATAATCAAATTGTGAAATAAAATTCAAATGAATCATATTCAAGTGAATTTACCGAAATGCCCTTATATTGGTATTTTGTCCATTTTAGTCCGAAATTGATCTAATCAATTTTGAATGATTCTAAATCATTTCTAAATGAACTTAGCATGTTCAAAATATCAAAACACCAAAAGCAACCAAATCCCCAAATTTTGACTCACTTGGCCGAATGCTCCCAATGGTGGGCAATTTGTGCATTTTGTCATTTCATGCATCAAAACACATCAAGATGTAATCCAATGAACATGAAACTTTATATGCATCATATACACACACAAATACACAACATATATGAAAATCCCCAAATTTGGAATTGGTCATGAACCCTAATTTTTCAATTTCATCAAATTGGACAAATTAGACCAAATTGGTTAAATCCAACACTTCAATCATCTTTCTTCCATCCAATCAAAGTCTCAACACAATGAAACAACTCAAGATCAAATATAGGTCATCTAAGAGTGGGTCAACAACTCTAGATTAGCAACAAGGTTTCCAAAACCTAAAAGAAAGCTTATAACTACAATAGTCACAATCTTCCTTCATCACACATGCTCAACACTTTCACCAAAACTTCCATCATCAAAAACACAAAGAATAAAGAAAGAAATAACCTAAGAACATCATATGTTAAAGCCTATATCCTAAGGAACATTTTCCTTTCTAATAGCAAGTTGGAAAAACTTACTAAAATCCAAGCTTTCTTTGGTTTCTTCTTTCTTTCTCACAAGCTTTCTTGGTTTCCATTAATGGAGTTTTCTTTAAAGTGTATTAGGTTAAGAATGAAATGAAATGAAAAACAATATATACTTAGACAACATTTGCCTTGGCCGAAATTACCTAGCCAAATACAAGTTTTTGCAATTTCAATTTCATTTCACTTTACATTTGGTCAACTTGCATAAATATCCAAATAACACTTTATTAGATATTTAATTAAGTCAACAAATGCAACTAAGAAAAATATAACTCTTATATTTAAGTGTTATGGCCGAATTTAATGAAAAATAAAGGAAAAAGATATTTTCATTTTCAAACAATTTTGAACAAATATCTTAAGAAGTCAAAATCAATTTGACAACCTTTTCCTTTAATGTAAAGTCAAACTTTTGCACTTATAATCATTTCCTAACTTTATCATTTGGTGATGTATTTATATTTTAATTATATTAATCATTTAACAATTAAATAATTAAATAATTAATTAAATACAAATATATCAAATATATGTATTATATTTACTTTAAATATCTCAAATACATATATTGATGATATATGTCAAATACCTTTATTTGATTATTTATTAATGTGTATTTAATAATATCATATATTAAATACAAATACACATTAATTAGGAAATGACGGTTCGGCCCGTTCGCATGTATTTTTCGTTTAACGATTAAACGATTTATAAATAATCATCATTATTCATAAATGTTGCTCTAGTGCTCTACGAGTATATTTCATTATTGAGACTCTCTAGATTCAGGTATATCTGTCACGAAATCCAATTTCATGTCCATAATCTATCCACCCGTAGATTATGACGATCACGGATAAACTAGCTGAATCATACAGGTCGAGGTCATTGCATAGGTATAATCCCTCCGTCACAGGTATCCAGATAATCCCAGAGATATAGATGTGAACGTCAAATCTCTATATGTATTATCTCGTCGACGTATCTATTAGCAATCTCTAAATAACACTCGGAACTTACTTCCGATGTATACTGTGGCCACAGATTTAACAGACTGCTAAATATATATGGACTACCTATGCTCTGTACACAGAACTGACGGATCTTATCTTGACACACACAGGATATCCTGAGGACCGATCCACACCCAACGAACAGGCGGAGGTCTGATCTAAATAGATCGGTGACGTGACTGCCATCTAAGTGTGGAGGATGTCTCATACATCCACAGTGGTGTCTCAAGTCGAATGACCACTATGGTACTCAACCCGAGAAGATTCTTATTGACGTTGGTGTACCATCCATTAAGAATCTTCGGTGAGCCGTTCAGTGTTTATCCACTATAAACACCTACACGTCTATACGAGTCTCCATAGACTCATGGTTCATTGGGATAAACCATCGGACCAAGTCTCGATATACGACATGTACTGGTCTCAACGGATTTGACTAACCGACCCGTGTTAGCAAATCTTGACCAGGAACTATGTTTGATAATAATCATATAGCAGTGACACTTCCCAATGTCAATTACAAACTAACTTTGTAACTGTGTACTGCATTATATATTATCGGGCCTTTGTCTAATATATACATATCACTAAACCATATTTAGTTTCAATCTAATCGTAATCAGATCGAATATGTATATAAGAACAAGAGGTGCAACCATAAATAAGTAATATTATGGAATAAGGGGATGTTCGTATTCATGAATCAGACATAAATATGGCCCGGATTGGCGCTTTGAGCACCAACCCCAACATTATCTACCTGTGAATATACGTAGGCGAGAACGTGCCAAAGCTATGAGTCGAAATATATTCATAGGGTCCACTTCCCATTATGGAATTCGATTTAATTATTGAACTTATATGATAAGAGACAAATTCAAGTGAAAATGGATTCTTGAAAGTTCCAAAGCTGTCAGGACTATATCGGTAGCTTGAGTTTGTCATTGACAAGTGAAGCCTTGATACGCCTCCCGTGAACGTGCCAAAACTGTCACAACGAGAAATGGTCAGGACCAAAATCAAGAGTCACAATGAATGTGATTGAAAATGAGTTGTCTACCTGTGAATATACGTAGGCGAGAACGTGCCAAAGCTGTGAGTCGAAATATATTCATATGGTCCACTTCCTATTATGGAATTCGATTTAATTATTGAATTCTTATTTTTCGTTGGGAATTACGGTATTACGTAAAGTAGTGGGAGACACTGCTGAGTTAAAAATCCATAACTAAGGCAGTGTGTAATATTATGAAAATTACCGCTTATACTTTTCCTCATTCTATTATGTATATAGAATTAAAATTTTAATCCACTGCATGCATATTTTATATATATATTCTGACTTCACTTATGGTTGCAGATTTCTAGAATAGGTTCTAGATTAATAGTAGGCTTGGATATTATTAGATTAGTCTAAACCATCGAGAACTATTGTTTCGATTTTCTTAAAAAATCAAGATGGTTATTGACTTACTTACTAAGTCACGATAGATAATCTAAATAGATATTCCTTTTAAGATATAATTCTCTAGAGAGAATAGTTTCTTATGTAGTAAGAATTGACATGAATTAGTTCATATCTCAAAATTCTTGACTGGCATTAAGAAGACCCCATTAGATATTTGTTTATTTGATAATGATGTTTCTTGGCTTTAGTAACCTTTAGAGGTCACGTGTATGGCACTATTTGCTAATCAATTATTTATAATTGTTGTGAATAGTTGAAGGTAAATTATAAAGCTAAAGAAATGAGTTGTGTATAGTTGTGTGTAGAGAATATCGATTCTCACAATATGACAACTATAGGTATTGGATACCGGATCTCTCATCTAGTTATTTGAAATATGTCATAATGATTGTTTTGATATTTGATATCATAACTTGCGACTATTGAATAGTTGCTTGTTCTATATAAATAGTTGTTACATATTTTAATACGACTAGTAGTGTCATTGACGGAGAGATAAACATTAAGAAAAATATTCAGTTAAGTAAATAACTTAGAACAATGCTTTATAAGATTTTATCACTTAAGCATTAGATGCTTATTCTGTATGGTAAAAGATGGTCTGATACGAGATCACACCACATATCCTTATCAATTTAATGAATATTGTATTCAAGAATGTGATTAAATCTCATTTAACCAATGATTGTCATTGGACCATAAGATTTATAAAACTTATACAATAGATGTATTTAGTTTAATGAATTATAAATTACTTAAGGTAGTTTTCTTTACTTTGTAACTTAGTCAATGAGTTGTCATGACTTAGTTACATGTTTCTGATGAAACACAAATAGAATATTTTGACTGGTTCAAAGATATTCGATCTGAAGTTTTGAAAACTGTATCTTTAAAATTCATCGTGAATCTTCTAATTGTTCAAAGATGTTTAATACGATCAAACATGTGAATTTATGGCAATTAGTTCTAAGATTATTCAATGAATGTGATTCTTACTCAATATTATTCCCCTACGATTCCATCGTGATGGAATTGGTTAGTGGGAGGAATCGAATCTTATACGATTTGATTCGTTTGATATTTAGTATTACCGAATTAGTTTCAAATCTCTTAGGGATATGCTCTAGTAACACTAATTCATCCTTTTAATTAAGGTTCCATTAGTTTCTACAGTTACGTATATGATATGTATAAGTAGAAAATTCGAATCTTGAAAAGTTTGAGATTCGAATCTTTCTTTTGTATAATGGTTATATATAATTGAAAGTACTTGCTCATCATAGGTACAAGTAAAAGTTTATCATTTATTCTATTTAATAGAATATTGTATTCTATTTGATAGAATATCTTCTCTACGATTCCGAGTAATAAAATTATTTTATTACTTAGTGTATAACATTGGATGTTGACCATTGTAGAAAAGACATGATTTATTGAAGTTAAATGTGAGAATGATAAACTATAAATAGAACAACATAATTAATAAAATGAAAATACCCTTATACATCTTCCATATAAGTCCAATAGGATGTCAGAATCATTTGTGAAGTATTTGATACTTAATGGTTATGTTGTTTTCTTATCGAAGAAAGTTATCCTATAACTTATAGTGGGAGCGATATTTGATATTGATTCTGGAAGTTAGCATTAAACCATAGATCTAATATTGTTCATAGCTTACTACGATCAAGTTTTGAACTTGATTGAGCTTTCGTTATGAATCGTTCATAAAATATGCAAATGGTTTGCACAGTAAAAGTAAAGTGAGCTTATTAAAGGTTTGACCTTTATAGTATGACAATGAGAAATGTTATACTCAACAATCTATTGTAGATTCTGAGGAAACTTGTCTCTAGTCGCACTAATTGAAAAATTAAAGATATGTTGGTTAATGTTAATATTAAACTGTGTATTTTAGCTAAGAGTGCAAAGTAGCGTTCCGTTCTGGAATGGCCCTGGAGTTTGTATTCTGCTAAAATTACAGTTTGGTATTTAAGCTTATAGAGCCTATTGTAGACTTAGATGAGCTTTTCGGAAATCTGTGTTCTCTAATTTTGATATCAGTCAGATTGTCTGATTTTATCAAATCATAGAGAATACATATGTGATAGTAGAGTTAGTGAGAGCGTACAAATTTCTTTCTAGTGTAATATATCCTAACGACATTATCATTATTAAAGTAATAATGAGATGTTTGTTAAGTAAAGGTTTACCTAAGTCTTCTTTTCTCCGTGAAAGCAGTGGGAGTAATCTTTGTTATATTTGATATAAAATTTTATATATGATTAAAACTAATAGACTTGTGAGATACTCTCATTAGTCGTGCATTAGATATGATCTAATAAATGACACATCAAGACTATCTGTGTGACAGTTAGTATAACTGTTTGATAGTTAGTGTGTCTCTTATATATAGTATTCATATTTCGTAAAGGATGATTCCTTAGTCAAAAGAGAAATTGATTAGAATTTCTAATCAATCTTATGCATTATAAGATGATGGCATAATGAATATTATATTATGTACGATTAAATATATCAATTTAATCGTAATTATTGCGAGCTATTTTGATACGATGTAGACCATAGGATGAGTCTCGGAACATGTTCTTTGTTATCTTTAAGATATTAAGAACGAGTTTCTTATTCATGGAGAATATAGTCTGCAACCATTAGGTTCAGATTAGTTTTGAGTCTAATTATGACGTTAGACGGACTCGTCATAAAGAGTCAGAAAAGATACAGTGGGAGTGTCAGAAATGATTCAACTATGTGAGTGGAATCAGTTGCAACTTATGAAGTATTGACTTCTGAAGTTGTATAATGACCTTATAGATTATGAGTTTTGATATTAATATTGTGCTTGTGATTGTCTACATAGTATTATAGATTTGATCTATAAATACTTAGAAAACTCAGTAGCTGTAGCATAATATTGATATCGCATCTGAGTCATATTGATGTAAAACCTAGTTTCTAAAAAATATAAATGATGTTGGCTAAGGAAAACGATTGGGTTTGTTGGACAAGCTCAATATGCTATAGCAAACCTACTTGTTGTTGCCAACCTCTTGGGTGCTAGGTAAGCTCTTGAGGAACACGTGTATGTGATACACATTTAGATGTGTATATGATACTATGGATTTGCACTAGAGCAAGTGGGAGAAATTATTAGGGTTGGTGCTCGGAGCGCCAATCCGGGTCGTATTTTTATCCGATTCATGAATACGAACAATATATTTTTCCATAATATTACTAATATATGGCTACACATCTTGTTTTTATATACGTATTCGATCTGATTACGATTACATTGAAATTAAATCTAATTTAGTGATATGTATATATTAGACAAAGACCCCAAAATTTTCAAAGTAGTGCGCAATTACAATATAGTTTGTAATTGACAATGACATTGGGAAGTGTAATAAAGTTCCTGGTCAATATTTACTGACACAGGTCAATTAGTAAAATCCGTTGAGACCAGTACATATCGTATATCGTGACTTAGTCCGATGGTTTATCCCAATGAACCATGAGTCTCAGGAGACTCGTATAGACGAGTAGGTGTCTGTATGATAAACACTAACGGCTCACCAAGGATTTTCTAATAGATGGTACACCAACGTCAATAGAAATCTTCTCGAGTCGAGTAGTATAGTGGTCCTTCGACTTGTGATACCACTGTGGATATATGAGACATCCTCTACACTTTGATGACAGTCACGTCACCGATCTATTTAGATCAGACCTTCGCCTGCTCGTTGGGTGTGGACTCATGCTCATGATATCTTGTGAATATCATATAGAATCTACCAGTCTTGTGTACAGGGCATAGGTATCATGTACGTATTTGCGATCTAGTAAATCTATGGCCATGGTATACTTCGAAAGCGAGTTCCGAGTATTATTTAGAGATCGTAAGTTTGTAAGTCAACTATATTATACCTTAGATATTTGACATTCCTATCTACATCCCCAGTATAATATCGATAGCCTGTGATGAATGGATTATACGTATGCAATGATCTCTACTTGTATAGTTTAGTGAGATTATCTGTGGTGGTCATAATTTACGAGTGGGTGAATTATGGACACGAAATTTGATTCTGTGACAGACAAATCTAAACTTAGAGAGTCCCACAATATGAAGTGTACTCGTTGAGCACTTGGGCAACACATTATAAATAATACATATTATTCATAATACTATATCGGATTAAATAAGTTAATTCGAATCATTTAACGGTTAAACGAAAAATACATGCATAAGGGGCATTTCAGTCATTTCTAAATTAATGTGTATTTGTATTTAATATATGATTTTATGAAATACACATTAATTAATTGTCAAATGAGATATTTGACATATATCATTAATATCTGTATTTGAGTTATTAAAAGTAAATATAATATATATATTTAGATATTTATATTTAAGTAATTAAGTAATTGTTAAATAATTAAAATAATTGAAATATAAAATATCTAAGTTGATATTTAAATTTGGAAATGATTAAAATGTAAATGTTTGACTTTTACATTTAAAGAAAAAGTTTACAACTTGGATTTGATTTCTTTATTTTGTTTAAAAAATTGGAAAATATCTTTTTTCTTATTTTCTTGTAAAATTCGGCCATAACCCTAACATATATAAGGGTTTTATTTTTCATTTTCTTCCATTAGGTTAAGCCTCCAAAAATACACAAAAGAAAGGTTGAGAGAAAAAAGAGAAGTGCTAAGAACAAAATAAAAGAAAAGTTGAAGATTAGTAAGTAATTTCATCTTTTCTTTAGATAGAAAAATATTTCTATTGTTCTTAACTTTGACATATGATGTTCACATGTTTTTATACTCTGTTTATTTTGTGTTGAGAAGTTTGGAAGCTTGAATAAAGGATACATGCATGTATGATAATTAAAGTAAGCTTGTTAATGGTTAACAAACACATTTTTGGTCATTTGATGACTTGGTTGTCATTCTAGAGTCTTATGACCACTCTTGTAATACCTAGAATTGTTCTTGAGTTCTTTATTGGTGGAGACTTTGATTGGTGTAAAAATTAATATGATTAATGTTGAGAAAATTTGATTTAAAGCATGAAAAATGATGATTTTTGCATCCAGATCAGATCTGGAAATTTTGAAAATTTTTGATGAAAAAAATATTATTTAAATGTATTGGATGTGTATTGGACTTTGGAATAATTGCTGGAAATTATTTCGGAGTGAAAATATGCGAAAACGATGAAAAATGACGTTACCGGGTGAGTTTCGGGCTTACCGGGCAACAACTGACCAAACAGTGAATTGGTCGTTATTTTAAATATATTATTTAAATGTATTGGATGTGTATTAGGCATTGGAATAATTGCCGGAAATTGTTTCAGAGTGAAAATATGCGAAAATGGTGAAAAACGACGTTAACTGGTGAGTTTCGGGCTTACAGGGTAACGACTGTCCAAACAGTGAATTGGTCACTATTTGGGCAGCCCATGAACTGCCCAGGTACTATTGGGGCTGCCCTGGGCATCCCCCATGTGTATTGGTTGGTCGGTTTGGGCAAAAACACTTTTTATGCTATTTTACATAAAAATATTTTCGTAAAAGTTTCGCGATGTTTTCTAAATTATTTATATTGTTATTTGATAACAAATATAATATGTTTAAGTGAAATATGAATTAATTATTCATATGGGATATTGAATAATTTATTCGGTAAGTTTAAAAATTTTAAAGTTACGATTTTGCTCGAACCACGCCTTTTGTTGCGCCTGACCCCAACAATAAATTGACAGCGGCTGCATTCCATTCACATTTCCCATTAACTAGTCCACTCCATGGAATCTCGAAACTTCTTTATTCTAGATGATTCTTCAGCTTAAAGAAACAGAAAGTAAATAATATTATGTCTGATTCCTTATTTAGAAGATTCATGTCATTAAAGAGCTGATATCTCGGCCTAAGTCCTAGCATAATCTTTGCTTGCCTTTCCAGAGGAGGGCCTGAGGTGGGGACCCTATTAAAAGGTCATGAATCTGAATTCTGAATGGAAGTCCTGGCTTTATATCCTAAAAGAAGTTTCTAGATCAGACCCTGGAGATTGGCCTTCGAAAATAAGCATTACCAGTAGGTCATATAATCAGACTCTATGGAGACACTGAGATCAGGTCCTGACAGTAACTCTGAATCCCCTTTGGAGTATGTTTGGTCACATGTCATGTGCCTGATTTTTTCCCAAACTATTCCCCATTTTATTTGTATTATTTTGAAGAAATGATGATAGCAAACAAATTCGAAGTTGGGCCTCCAATGGCCTCATTGGGTGTCATAGGCTTCTTTCTTACCTCTTTGGGAACTCAACGGTCGCATCACATAAATACCAATTTGACAGCCTTTTGTTGGACAATTATGACCCATAGCATCACTATTTATACAGAACATGGTGTTCTTGTACAAATTAACTATGTGACAAATGAAATTGCTCTTTTATCATTTGTAATTAGATTGCCGGGATATATAAATCATAAAAGTCCATATGATTAGTTCCGGATTGATAATATATGAGACAATATCAATCCATGAAGGTTTAATCATTAAAACATCCCTAGTCGGAGTATTATCGAGATTGGACATCGATAATGCGGAAAAGACTAGTATTGCACTTGTGCGTGTTATGGGAGCATAACGACATAATTCTCATATATTTGGTTATTGGATACTCATGCAAGTGTAATAGGAGGTTGTGTTTACCGATGGTACGAAAACAACTTCGCTCTAGATAGACCCTACGGAATCCCATTGGTAGTATGACTGTGTGTCTATGGGAGTCCGAATCAGGGTAGGTGTATTTGGTCTTAACCTGAGACTTGCACCGCTAATACTTGCGACAATCAATATACTTTGATTTTGGTCGTCCAGGGCTTTAACAGGTTCTGAGTACGCCTCTTCTGGGTATATTGAGAATCGTATAGTATTGGGTGTGATATCAAGAAGAAAGTATCACTCCAGTCATAGTGGAGATGATGATCACGTAAGATACGGAACTGGTGCTCTTATATGCTGCAGCTATCAGGATAATATGACAATGTCATAGTTATCCGATTATAGAGACTAGTTACCAGATATCCGATATGTTCTTCGTACGGGGCATACACAATTCCAGCCCCAGGCCTAGCATGTGACATCCGATACTGGATCCAATACGCAATACTACGTATACTGCGCCTGATATAGATTACATATTCCTTTAAGAATATTTCTGGAGAATTGGGTAGGAACGGTGCTTTGCTAGAAGCCAACCATGTCTTGTAAATCGGGAAAAACGTAGTACTATGTACGTACGTGTTCGGACAGTCCGACGACCAGATTTACTGCCAACCTATCCGGGGATCTCATGGGTCGCTTCCCGAAGATTCACCGATGACGTATGACTCAGACATAATTAATCTGGGATTAATTATAAGAGAGAGAAAATTAATCTGGGATTAATTACAGAGATATTTTATCTGGGATAAAATATTATTTAAAGAGAGAGAACGATTAATTTGGAATTAATCGATAAAATAATATATTCGATATATTAAACGAAATTGGATTTCGACGCGGAATTAAAATTAGATTTTAATTCGGGCGAACGAGTTAATTTAGAATTAATTCGCAAGGGACGTGAATAGTAATTCTGCTAGGCATAATTATTTAATTAAATTTGATTTAATTACGTTGCAACGGAAAATTCGTTAATTCTGAATTAGCGAACCCGAGCCCGGGAGTGTTTACGGGCCCACTCGCATTTCGAATCAAGTGGGGCCCACAAGTCACATCACGCGTCGCATCATTAGTCATTCTTGTACTTTGAGTGATGTGAGTGGTTGGAAGGCTTTAATGCCTTGTACCTTTTTGTGAAATGGTAATTGATTTTGGTAATTGATTTTTGAAATTAAAATAACCAAATACACAACACACAAAATCAATCTTCTCTCCTCTCTCCCATTCGACTTTTGAAGCCATTTTCCTCTCAAAGTTCTTGGCTTTGCCGAGAACAAGAAGAAGCAAAGGAGAAAAATTGTGGTAATTTTTCAAGGGTGCTATCACATCAATGGAGTCTAACAAATGTGATTGGGAAACCCATTCATGAGCATGGAATTCATTCTCAAAGCTTGGAGCTTGAAGATTATCCATGGAGCACAAAAGAGGAGCTTGGTCGAATACTAAAGGAAGAAAAGCTTGAAGAAATTTTTTGTGTTTTGTCGCATCGCAAATCCGATCATTGTAAGTATGATTCCGCCATACTTCTTTATTGTATTCACATTATTTTCATTACTTGAATGATCTTGGGACTATAGTAGAAACCCAACATTGGTATCAAGAGCCTTGTTTAAGCATGAAATTGATTTTGGGTAAAATTTGGGTAAAATTGATTTGAGCATGATTTGATGAAATTGTTTAATTGAGTATGCTTGAATGATGATAGCATAGTGTTATGCATGATCAATTTGATGAAAATTGAATTGGAACAATTTTTCCCCAGAAACTTGACTTGGCCGAAAGTTGGACATGCCCTAAATGTCATGGTAATTTTATTTTTTGATCATTGGATGAGTTGAAAGACTTGGGAAATGTTGATTTAGGATTAATTAGATTGAAATCGAAATCGGACAATAAAACCCCAAATTGCCGTGACCAATAGCATGTAAATGAATTGATTTTTTGATTCAATAATGTTGGACATGTGTTGATGATAATAAGCATGATTAATTATGTAAATTGATGTTTTGGAAATATTAATTTGACTAATTAATTGTAGCTAATGCACTTTAAATAATTTAATTGTGATATTTGGAATATTGTGATTAAATTGGTTGGGCTTAATTTGGAATTGGGCTTGTAAAGTTGTATTTGGCCTTAATGGGTAAGTTTGGTTTAGGTTAATTGGTTGGATCCAATTGGGCCCAAAACCATTTCCATAAAGTCCAAATATAATATAATGGACCTTTAAAAATTTAATTGGGCCTAAATTGATTTTTGGCAAAAAGGTGATTCCTTATTGGGCTTTGGTTGCCAAAGTCCATGCCTTATATATTAATTGAAAGCCCATTGGACTTTAATTAAAATGATATTGGATATTAATTGGGCTTTGAGACCCGTAAAGATTAGATTTAGAATCTAAGTCGCAAAGGCTTATTAATAAAGTGTAAATATTTAATTTAGAATTAAATAAAGAATTAGTATTGAATACAAATTAAATTGGATTTAATATTGTAGTTTAATATAATTCAAGAATTCGTACTTTGAGTACTTATTCTTAAAACGAGTTTGACTCGCGCAAATCAAATCGTTGTTTGAACATTGGATGGTCATTAATTTCAGATTAATTAATTGGATTAGATTGATTGATAACATGCTTTGTGTGAGTACATGGATGTGATGTATGAATAATGTATATCAGATGGATATTAGATGGGTGAGGGCAATTTAGGAAATTATTGTAATAAATTTAGAATTTATTAAATTGGACCTGCGTGTCCAGCCTATTACCTCTTGATTCTTTGTATTTCTCTTCTCACTTATTCCCCTCAATGTAAATGAGGTTTCTTTAGAAGTGTTATGTAATCGGGTAGAAGTAAGATTTGTGCTAGCGTGAGAGAGAAAATGGAGAGATTTGTTCTAGGAACAAGTGTTTTAAATATCCATCCGCATATCATTATTAATTTATTTACGCGCCTTATTATGTTTTTAGAATGCATGTTTAAGGGTGTATGATGAGACCTAATCAAAGATAATTAATTGGTTGCCAATTACGAAAAACCCTCAACATATATTAAGCGTTTTTCCTTCCATTGAATGATTCATTCTCAAGATCCAAGATTGGCACTGGTTTGTTGGCCCAAGTCAAGGCCTTTGTCCATCGCGGATGTGTTTGAATTATGAAGGCTTTATTCCATATCGCATGTCTTGTCCAAGTTGTGATTTGTTGGCCAAAGTCAATATCACTTCTTGTCCATTGACATCGATTACGAAGCTTTCCAAGGTCAATGGGTTCCGCTTAACTGTAATCATTAAGTTTGTTGTGCCAAAGACAAGGCTTAATTGATTCAGAGGAAAAAGGTTAGGAAAATATATTGGATATATTGGCATATATTAGATATATGTTTCGGATTTGGATGTCCACCTACTGGATCTAGGAATTGGATGAGATCCATTTGATCTTAGAGATCTACCTAGTTAAATATCATACAATTTGTTGGCCAAAGTCAAGGTTGTGTGTTATTTAACGGGATCCTAGCCCACTAGGAAATAAGGTTTCTCGAGTAATCAACAGAGGGTTAGAGGCTCACCGAAAAATAGTGGGAGGCAAGTATTAAATTTGCAATTTCGTTTAGATACTTGCCAATATGCGCTCATTTCAATTTTTCGTCAATACTTATAAATATATTAGTTGGACTAATATTTAATTGTTGTTTTATTTAAACAGTTTTACTGTATTCAAACTACTTCAATTATAGTTGATTATATAATTGGATATAGTAATCAATATATTTGAATTTAACCAATTTAATTATAATTGATTATATAGTTAGACTATAGTAATCATTATATTCAATAGTACCCGAAATCGTTGATTGGATAGTTGGACTATAGCAATCAAGATAACTGAAAGATTAGCGTTTAAAACATAATCCTGGGAGAAAATGTCATTAAACGGCTTTAATTTTCAGATTGGGAATAGAACCTCAGGATAGTCCTAGGAACTGAGAAGTTACTCTATTTGATAGAGCAATCTCTTGGGCCTAAGCCCGGAGTTGAGCAAATAGTAGAACATGATCTTTGGAAGATTCATGTGATGATAACTTTAGTGTTCAATCCTTTATGCTTAATGCAATGACTCTTTAATTCCGTCGTCAGAATTTAGGATTAGATCCTTGTACCATGATGATGAAATTAAAGATCTTCATAGATCTATTCTTAGATCTTAGAAGTACAAATTGCATAAGAAGCTCTTTAGCTCGTGTATGTCAGAGGGTACATCTGTTGAACACTAGGTGTCGCAGATGATTGCTGACATCGATCAGCTGGGTTAGCTGGGTATTACCTACGTGGCTGAGACTGCCAAAGATTTGATCTTATAGTCTCTACCCGAAAGCTGGGGCAGGTTCTTTATGAACCAAGAGAAAACTCTTGGAGAGTTGATGGCTATGCTCTAGGAGGCAAAGCCAGAGCTTCTAAAAAAATGGGCAAAGGCAAAATCATCACAGTCTTCTGGGAAGACAAATGACATATCTCAAGATGTCTGCCTAAACTGTGGCAAACGGAGTCACTGGAAGCGTGACTGCCGTATGGACAAAGCAGACATAAAGGACGTGAAGCGGGGCAAGGCTCCGGCTTCAAGTATGTTTGTCATAAACATGTTCGCTATTAGTTTCAAAATTGGATTTTTGATACTAGATGTGGTACATAGATATGTACTGATGTGCGGGATCTGCTGATAAACAGGAGACTGACTTCAGTCAAGATTGATATGTGAATCAGAAACCGGACGAGAATCGATGTTTTAACCGTAGAAACCTAAGTTTAAGAACTACCTTTTGGGCATGTACTTAAATTAGGAAACTGTTATAATGTACCTAGTTTGACTAGAAACATTATCTCTATATCTAAGTTTAACCCGTTGCGGGTATACCTTTATATTCTAGAACACTAAGTGTTTTATTTTATAAAGATGATATTGAGATAAACATATTAGATGTGAATAACAATATTTATATTTTGAATATAAATGAATCTCAAACGTATGACATGACAAACAAATAGCTCAAACTGAATTAATCAGATGAGACTTATTTGTGGCATTGTTATCTGGGACACATTAACAAGACTCGTATATCTACACTTTCGATAAGTGGGTACTAGGGCAGATTTGATTCTAATCAAATGAAGTCTACGAATCTTATTTATTAGGCAAAGTGCCTAAAACACCTTTTACTTGGTAAAAGTGCAAGTGCCACCGATCTGTTAGCCCTCGTTCATAATGACGTAAGTGGGCCCATATCTAGCTAGGCTAGAGGTGGATATGAACACTTCGTAACCTTTACGGATGTGGCATCGCGTTATGGTTATGTGTTTCTTTAGAAACACGAATCGGAAAATTTTGAAAGATTCAAAGAGTTTCGACACGAAGTAGACAGATAGATCGGCTAAAGTACAAAAACATCATAATTGGACCGTGATGAAAATACTTAAGCAATAAGTTTCTCAATTACTTGAAAGAGTATAGTATTCTTTCAATATGGACTCCTCCCGGAACACCTCAATTGAGCGGTGTGTCCGAACTGAGAAACCAAACCTTGTTGGACATAGTACGGTTAATCATGAGTCGCTCTGAGCTACCATTTTCCTTCTGGGGATACGCATTAAACAGTGCAACACTTATTTTGAATAAGGTTCCATGAAAATCTATTTGACAGACTTCATATTAGATATGAACATGAAAGAAACCGGGTTTTCTCATTCCTGGAGATTTGGGAATGCTGGGCATATGTTTGGATGATACCAAACTAGAACCCAAATCGGATAAGTGCCTAATTTGTAGGTTATCCTAGGGAAACCAAAGTATAATACTTATACATCTCACAAGAGAACAATGTAATTTTTGCTCGCCATGCGATTTTCCTAAGAGGAATACCGATATGCAGTGGTAAGTGGGAGGAAAGTAAAACTAGATGAAAATCGGAGTAATACTGTTCTAGGCACCGATTCCTTAACGGAACACAAACAGTTCATCAATGAGGAAACTGTACCACAATATTCAAATACACAAGAACCGCGCAAGTCGGAGAGAGTCAGAAAATAACCTGGGGTATGGGTTTTTGATCTCACCTCGTAAAGATATCAATCTTATTGAAGAAGACAAACTAACTACATATGAGGAAGTGATACAAGGTATCGACTCCCAATTATGGCAAAGTGCCATGATGTCCGAAATGGATTCCATGTATACCAACTAAGTTTGGACACTAGTTGATGTATCAGAAGGCATTGTGCCTATTAGTACTATATAAGTCTTCAAGGAAGACATACATGGATGGCAACATACAACGTACTAAGCTAGACTTGTAGCGTAAAAGGTATCGTTATCAACATTCTGTCGATTACAACGAAACTTTTTAACTCGTTGTTATGGTTAAATCCATTTGGATAATGCTTGCTAATCCTGCATGTTTCATTTATGAAATATGGCAGCTGAACGTCAAAATCGATTTCCTTAAACAGAAACCTTTCGAAGGATGTTTATAAACATCCTGACGATTTTGTCGTACCAAAACTAGCAAACAAGGTTTGCAAGTTAATTTGATCCATTTATGGATTGAAGCAAGCATTGCATTATTGTGTATATAAGAGGTTAGTGGGAGCGCACTGACAGTGATTGTCCTAAATAATGATGATATATCATTTCCTGGAAATGACATTCCCATAATACAATCGGTGAAAGCTTGGCTTTCGTGAAAATTCTCCATAGAATTCTTGGGAGAGACAACCTTTATTCTAGGAATAAGGATCTACTGGGATAGATCTAAAATTGTTGGCACTCTCCGAGAACTCGTACATTGAAATATATGTACGCGACCTGGTGTTCATATGCTTTGAGCATATGGAGTTACAATCAGGCCAATCCAAGTGATAATCACTGGATTGATGTTAAGAACATCCTTAAGTATCTTAGATGAACTAAGGATGCTGTCTTATACTATGGAGAAGGAGAACTTGAAGTGACTGGGTTCACTGTTGCAAGTTTCCTAACCGATAAAACGACTATAAGTCGTAATAAAAGGTACTATATAGTTTGAATAGCGGAACAGTGAGCTGGAAATCTTCCAAGCAAGATACTGTTGCCGAATAAACAACAAAAGCGGAATATTGATGCAGCTGAGGCAGCAATAGAAGCCATTTGGATCTTAATAATCCTAATAAGATTAAGTGTAGTTCTGTTAGCAGCTGAGCTAGGCTACAGCACAGGCTACAGAATTAATGGTCTCATCAACAATCCAAGTATATACTTCAACTATTCATCTGATTCGTTCAGATCATACATCGTGGCGATGTGATGATCGAATAAATTGCATCAGATGATAACTTTGCAAATCCACTGATGAAAGCAGTTTCTTAGCAGAAGTTTGAGCGAACCGTACATAGTTCAAGTGTAGGACACTTGAGTGATTGGCTATAGGCCAAGTGGGAGATTGTTGGACAATTATGACCCATAGCATCACTATTTGTACAGAACATGGTGTTGTTGTACAAATTAACTATGTGACAAATGAAATTGCTCTTTTATCATTTGTAATTAGATTACCGGGATATATAAATGATAAAAGTCCATATGATTAGTTCCGGATTGATAATATATGAGACATTATCAATCCATGAAGGTTTAATCATTAAAACATCCCTAGTCGGAGTATTATCGAGACTGGACATCGATAATGCGGAATAGACTAGTATTGCACTTGTGCTTGTTATGGGAGCATAACGACATAGTTCTCATATATTTGGGTATTGGATACTCATGCAAGTGTAATAGGAGGTTGTGTTTACCGATGGTACGGAAAAAGCTTCGCTCTGGATAGACCTCTCGGAATCCCATTGGTAGTATGACTGTGTGTCTATGGGAGTCCGAATCAGGGTAGGTGTATTTGGTCTTAACCTGAGACTTGCACCGCTAATACTTGCGACAATCAATATACTTTGGTTTTGGTCGTCCAGGGCTTTAACAGGTTCTGAGTACGCCTCTGCTGGGTATATTGAGAATCGTAGTGTATTGGGTGTGATGTCAAGAAGGAAGTATCACTCCAGTCATAGTGGAGATGATGATCACGTAGGATACGGAACTGGTGCTCTTATATGCTGCAGCTATCGGGATAAAATGACAAGGTCATAGTTATCCGATTATAGAGACTAGTTACCAGAGATCCGATATGTGCTTCGTACGGGGCAGACACAATTCCAGCCCCAGGTCTAGCATGTGACATCTGATACTGGATCGCAATACGCAATACTACGTATACTACGTCTGATATAGATTACATATTCCTTTAAGAATATTTCTGGAAAATTGGGTAGGCACGATACTTTGCTAGAAGCCAATCATGTCTTGTAAATCAGGAAAAAAGTATTACTAGGTACGTACGTGTTCGGACAGTCCGACGACCGGATTTACTGCCAACATATCCGGGGATCTCATGGGTCGCTTCCCGAAGATTCACCGATGACGTATGACTC
The DNA here is from genome assembly GCA_019454045.1 of Zanthoxylum bungeanum. NCBI lineage: Eukaryota > Viridiplantae > Streptophyta > Magnoliopsida > Sapindales > Rutaceae > Zanthoxylum > Zanthoxylum bungeanum. Next base: position 37,665 of record SKCR01050443.1, read on the forward strand.
AGACATAATTAATCTGGGATTAATTATAAGAGAGAAAATTAATCTGAGATTAATTACGAAGATATTTTATCTGGGATAAAATATTATTTAAAGAGAGAGAACGATTAATTTGGAATTAATCGATAAAATAATATATTCGATATATTAAACGAAATTAGATTTCGACGCGGAATTAAAATTAGATTTTAATTCGGGCGAACGAGTTAATTTAGAATTAATTCGCAAGCGACGTGAATAGTAAAATTGCTAGGCATAATTATTAAATTAAATTTGATTTAATTACGTCGCAACGGAAAATTCATTAATTCGGAATTAGCGAACCCAAGCCTGAGAGTGTTTGCGGGCCCACTCGTATTTCGAATCAAGTGGGGCCCACAAGTCACATCACGCGTCACATCATTAGTCATTCTTATGATAGAAGTCACATCACTTTGAGTGATGTGATGGTTGTCACTTTTGTGAGTGATGTGAGTGGTTGGAAGGTTTTAATGCCTTGTACCTTTTTGGGAAATTGTAATTGATTTTGGTAATTGATTTTTGAAATTAAAATAACCAAATACACACACACAAAATCAATCTTCTCTCCTCTCTCCCATTCGGCTTTTGAAGCCATTTTCCTCTCAAAGTTCTTGGCTTTGCCGAGAACAAGAAGAAGCAAAGGAGAAAAATTATGGCAATTTTTCAAGGGTGCTAGCACATCAATGGAGTCTAACAAAGGTGATAGGGAAACCCATTCATGAGCATGGAATTCATTCTCAAAGCTTGGAGCTTGAAGATAATCCATGGAGCACAAAAGAGGAGCTTGGACGAATACTAAAGGAGGTAAAGCTTGAAGAAATTTTTTGTGTTTCGTCGCATCACAAATCCGATCATTATAAGTATGATTCCACCATACTTCTTTATTGTATTCACATTATTTTCGTTGCTTGAATGATCTTGGGACTATAGTAGAAACCCAACACCTTTGTCAACTCTATTGGTTCAAAGTTTCAATCCTCAAACTCTTGCGCTCCCTCCTCTTGCGAAATCATTTTTTCTAGCATGTTCTCTTCGAAATCCAAGCTCACAACCTTTTCTACTACTATGGCTTTTTCATTCTCTTCCGACGACTAGATTCGGCGCCAAAGGGAGGACACCGATGATCCTCAGGGCATCTACCTACATACCCTCCATGAGTGCGCGTCCCTATGGGAAACTAACCCCGATGTTGTTCCCCACGACGACATCATTCCGGGGGAATACCATATCCGAATCATTTGGTTCCTCTTTCACCCCATACTTCACTACATTTATGTGCTTTGTAACTTTCACTTGATGCAGCTGACCCCAAACAGCCTTAGGTGCATCGTGGGTTTCATTATTTTCTCCATGGTCAATAA
>SKCR01050444.1:0-39011 GCA_019454045.1 Zanthoxylum bungeanum
TAATTGATACAAGATAAACCTGAAACATGGATTTAGAACAATGGAGTCTTGTGATCGTCCCCAATGGGAGTGGCTTGGTGGTGTAGGGTTCTGGATCTGACCTTGAAATCGTGGGTTCGAATCCAGAGAGATTGTTTCTTGTAAGAGCCTGGGACATCCGGAGGTTTTACCTGCTCCGCTTAAGCCCGAAAGGGGTGGTTTGCCGGCGGATTTCCAACGATTCAAAAAAAAAAGTCTTAGTGATCATTAAACAAGTATAGTATAATTGTGACTCCATTACAATGTTTACAGTTTGTGTGTGTAAGATCAGCTTCACTAAGCATCAGATGTGCAGCAGTTACTTCCCCCCCCCCCCCCCCCCCCCCCCCCCCCCCCAAGTAGTAAATGTAGTTAGTTTTACAATCTAATTTTAAAGATGGATTGAAGTACCAAGCCATAGATTGCAATAGGACCTTTTGGAACAATATAATAGTATGCAAACTAACAAATTGACTTCAAATTCTTAAGAAAATTACAACCCAATAAGAATCAGTTCACTTGTGAATGCCCTTATTGAGAATGCTATGAACATTAACATATGATTATGGCTATGGCTATGTTGGTTACTTTATGTCCATTTTTTCTCATATTTGCTTCTGAATGTCCATTTTTTCTCTGTTTTTTAAATTTTCATCCGCCATAATTGAGATTATGTTATTAAATTCCATAGGTGCTACCATCTTTTGGGAAAAAAGGGCTGAAGTTTAAGCTGTGTTTATCACAAGATCCGTTAAAGCTAACGAAACACTTGTCAATATGCAACTCAACTGAATTAACTGTTAATTTTGTTATTTAGTAACCGGCCTTTGCACATCATTATCCGAATGACATTTCAGCGGAGCGGGGAGGTATGTGTTGTAAAAAGTAAACACTGTCTCTCTTTGTTATTATATCAGAAATCAGGGGAGGTACGTGTGAATTACTCATTAAATTTATATAATAATACGTTAATTGTGTGTGTTAATTTATGGGATTTTTTTGGATGAATTTTCAGGTGATAAAATAAATAAAATTATTTGAAAATAATTCAACCTCTCCCTCAAAACAAAATGAAGCAAATTTGTTTGATCAATGTTGTAAGAAAAATTATTATGTTACAATAATTTGCTTATTTGTATTATTAATTAAAACAATCCAAGGAACTGTGAAGATATCAAGGGAAAATTAGAACTTTCATTTGTCAAGGGTGGTCAACTAATTAAGTTTGAGAAGAGTTGCTACAGTCTGAGATCACTTTCATAATTTACAAAATTATTCGAGAAAGGATGTATTTTGTTTAAAAAATAAGGGATCAATATGATATTAACCTAATATATGTATTGTCTTACTTTTTCACCACAAATTCTCTACATTCTCTCATTATCTCCATTTCTGTTCATAATTCCAATTGTTTCTTCATAAAATCCTTCGTCTTTTCTTCTTCTTCTTCTTCATCCACTTGTGCTGTTGCTATTTCAAGGTAACTGATCAAGAGAAGGCTAAGAATCCTACAAGGGAGTTTTATTTATTTTTTGTTTCATATTCAGATGGGCATGTCTTAATTTTGGAATTAAAGTTGTAGTTATGCTTAGTTCAATGCATTGTTCTTGCATGTTCATATACTTTGGTTTTATTATCTTGTAAGTTCTTTTGGGCTCTTTTTTTTTCTATTTATTTATTTTTTATAGTTGTTTATTGGAAAATCTTTGATGCTTTTCAAAAAGACTTGCTTTTGATTTTTTTTCTTTTGAGATGCAACATAGATCTCTTTCATTGATATATCAATTTACAGCACATTGTTTTCTGCAACAGAAAAAGTGTTTTCCTTTTGCTTATCTTTCTGAAAACTCAAAAAGAAAAATAAAATGTTATTTTCTTGGGAAAAGTGTCTGCTTTTTCACAGAACAATCTCATGTTTGTGTTTTTCTGCTTCATTCATTGTCTCTTGTGCACCTCTGTTTATTCTCTGTTTGGTTGCTGAGAAAAAAAAAAGTAGTAAAAGCATTGAAAAAAGTGAGTCTAGACATGAGATGCAATGATGGCACCCATCAAAATTTCTTCTTTAACCCTCTATTTGCTTGGACCAATACTAAAACTTTTAGAGTCTTTGATGCAGGAACAGGACTGCTCTGGTAGTAGAAAAGAAGTAAAAATAGAAATGGAAGGGGATATATTTTCAGGCATTGGTAATGGCACACAAGTGGATGGTAAAGTGTTGCCAACATTTCAAAAGAGTTTCGGCCAAGTTCAAGATATTTTGGACCAAAACAGGTTGCTAATCAATGAAATTAACCAAAACCATGAATCAAAGGTCCCCCATAACTTGACACGAAATGTTGGTTTGATCAAAGAGCTTAACAGCAACATCAGAAGAGTTGTCAATCTCTATGCTGATCTCTCAAGCTCTTTCACTAGATCAATGGAATCTTCATCAGAAGGTGAATCGGCTGCAACATTAAGATCTGATGGAAAAGGCAGCCAGAAGAGAATTAGATCCGGGTAGTTTATTGAACTGAACTTTCTTTCTAGTTCATTTGTTCTTTATTGATGTAATAGGAAGGTTGATTTGATAAAGAGGAAAGGGATTTGATGCCATTACACAAGTCTTATGATTCAATTACATGTGTTGGCTATTTCACCATTGTAATTATGCTTAGCTGTGTTATATCTCATTGAAATCAAGAATCCATCTCTTTTTCACATTTATCTAACGTACCTTTTTTCTTCCTTCCTAATAGAATTTAGTATTAGTAGTGTTTGCTTAATGCTAATTTTCTTTCCTAATGTACTTGCCCTTATGTTGGACGACTCTTTTTTTTTTTTTTTCCTTTTTTTTTTTAAATCGTTGGAAATCCCGCCGTCAAACTATCCTTCCGGGCTTAAGCGGAGCAAGTAAAACTCCGGCTGTCTTAGATTTTTATAAGAAACGTACTCCCTAAATTTAAACTCTGGATCTGAAGGTCAGATTCTGAGTCATACACCACAAAAGGATGACTTTCTTTGATTGTCATTTGTTCTTTATTGATCTTTAATTATTACTCAATAGACTTGAGCCTGATTGCTGAATTGTCATCAAAGAAAGAGTTGGATACTTGGATTATATTATTTTTGTGATCTTTTAGGTTGTTAGAGAGGCTTAAAGTCTAATATGGTCATCATTAATCAATATTTTTAACCTCATTTCTATTTCCTTATTATATACACCATGATCACCTTTTGATGGGAGCTTTCAACAACCCACTTTATTCCTTTTTAGTGGTTGTCAAATGAGATTCCTTCTGGTGTCTATGGCACCGTAGTTGAGATTATATTGAAGAGTTTGTATTTACAGTTCTTTTTAACCTAAGATAACAATTTATCAATCTCCATCTCTAGAAGCTCTCCTTTCTTTCATTTCATTAACTCACATATATACAAACCAACATGTTGATTGAACAGGTGCTTTTTTCAGTGGACCCAGTGACTTGGTTAATTTTTTTTTTTTTTTTTTTTTGTGTATTTTCTTCTGAACCATTCATTAGCTTTTTAGATTTAGGATGAAGGACCCATGTGAATGATAGCTGGTTTTTGACTTATATTTTGAGCATTAGTTATCTGCATCACTCCTATTATTGATGTAGCTCAAGTGGCTTCTTCCACAGAGACCAGGATCTATTGCTAGGGTTAACATTTTAAGTGCTCCTTGAAATTGAATATCATCATTTCCTTTTCTTTTATTTTATAGTGTATCTATCACCTTTAGTTTAGCAAATGAGTGCATCAGCTGAATATGTGGGATTAGTTTTATAACATATTTCTTTGTTTAAAGTGATTATGAAGTCAAGAAGATTATAATTTAGTCAGGCTTTATAATAAGCTCACTGAAATAGCCTTATTAGCCTTTTTACGGAAAAATAAGGATAAGACTATGTACACATTAAATCCTTCTCAATATAGGAAGTCATGTGTGTCGGGTCATCCTCCTTTCCGGATTTATAAAAAGCCAGGGCAAATTAAAATTCTGGGAGCATGTGAACAGAGAGATAATATACTCTCGTTTTTTAATTTGCAGATTGCAGTTTATGCATATGGATGTGCATAGCAACAACCGGCATTTGTTGATCTTATTTTATTGTTGATTCAAGGTGCTTAAACTAGGGCTTATATTTTGTTGCTTTCAGACTCAACATGTTATAACAACTATTATCCAAAAAGGATATTGGTCCTTTGTTGACATATTCACTTTTGCTGCATATATTCAATCTTGCTAATAATTTGAATTATTTGTGTACTGGCATGAGTCACGTTACCAAACCAAACCAAAGCCGAACAAGTCTTTATGTCATGTGGATTCGAGTATATGAATATTTTAACGTCATTATATTATATTTGAAATCATTATTTCATTAATTTCAGTAAAATATGTCTTTTTTTTTTCTTTATAGTTTATATCAATGTTAATTTAGATTTTCATTGACTTTGCTTGACATGATAAATATCATTTACTCTTCTTTTCTCACCGGAGCACTTCAAATTTAGGTTGGACATGTCTTAATTTAGATTTTCATTGACTTTGCTTGACATGATAAATATCATTTACTCTTCTTTTCTCACCGGAGCACTTCAAATTTAGGTTGGACATGTCGTAACCATCTTAAGCATGTTCCTCTCATATTCTTCTCAATCGGTGATACACCACTTTCTTCATAATTTTTTCATTTTAATTCTGTCTTTTCTAATCCGCCCACATATTCAACTAAGCATTCTCATATCATATTGAGTGATAAAATATACATCATTGTTTTCATTATTATTCTTATTCTTACTGAGAAAAAAAAAAAAAAGAAAAAAACTTGGTTTCCTTACCATTATGCACATTTCGAGTCCAAGATCGATCCTCCAAAGACTTGATTTTCAACCTGTTCATGGATTTTACGAATATAACAAGCCTTTTTTTCCCCACAAGATTGAAAGCTTTTGATAAAGGATGGGTAGAAAGATGTTGGGTTTTAAGAAAATATCTGGTATCTGCAAGGTCAGACCACCTCTATATGTATGGTTAAACAAAATTTATTATATCCCTTAAATAATAAATGGCATTAGCCCTAAAGGATATCAGAACCGAACTCTTCACATGAACAATTGAACATCCCCAAGAGCTTTCATTCATTGAAGAATGTCTTGTTCCTTGGACGTTGCAAAAACTGTCGTCAGCCATTTCAATTCCGAAAATAGATCGAGGAGTACAGAGATATATATATATATATATATAACCGAAGAAAAGCAACTCTGCATCTTTTTAAGTAAATCTTTCCACCCATTTCAGTACAAGCAAACTCTGCATATTGTGACTTGTGAGCAATATATAACAATATACATTTAAGGTTATTGCTATCCCAAATCATATGACTTATTAGCTACATATGCCGATAAACAAATGATTATCATCTTTAATTAAAACTGGTATTTAACATTATACACATATATACATCATATAATAATAATGATCCATTACAACACTTGCACTACAATCAACTTTTTGATCTGTCCCGCTTTGACCCTGCTGTTAAACCTACCAACTACATTACATGAACTAAATAGGGCGATAATTTAGACCAAATTGAACAAAAAAGAAAAAGAAAAGAAAAAGAATCCAGTGATGAAGAAATCATATCTGATCCAGATCAAGCGTCAGCCAACTACAACTACATAAACCTTTCCAACAGCATCTGCGCTTTCCTATGTGTGAGGGATCAGAATTCTGATTTCATGAGTTTTGCTCGAGGCTTTATATTAATGTCCTCCAAAGGCTTTGCTTGTTCTACCTGGATGTAATCCTTTGTTTTGAGAACCTGCATTTTGGCATTTTTTTCCCCCATTAAGAGATGGTTCAAGTTTTTATCAAGCATAAAGGAGATGAAGATTGTGAGAGACAACATTCATCGACAAACAAAAAATTTGTAAGGAAAATGAATGAAATATCAGTAAGATGCAGCACCCAACAAAACAAACAATATGGACTAGGAAGAGACTCTGATTAGCTGGGTTGATCACACATTAGTTGCAGAAATCCCACCGGTTTCAAATAATTTAAACCATTATTCCACGTAAACAAAAGTGCTCTTTGCGTATGAATAATCGTCCACCAATATTTTCTTAGAAGATATAGAATCTTTCAGAATGCATTTATGTTTATTGATAAAATTTTATCCGACAAGAAGATCAAACATAACTTTAATCCATTGAAAGTTGGATTGCCATACCAGCGTCTCGAAGAACATCCTTGACGCTTCCTTTCGAGTTTTACCCGCTAATAGATGGTCCAGTGCAAGAACCTTCCTTCCTTGTACGGCTTCCCTACCAAATAAAGTTTGCAAATACTTGGAAACAGCCCTACAACAAACAGCATTCATTATTTGTATGAATAAAGCAGCTTCCTAAAAGAATCAAAGCAAAAAGAAAGATACTCTATGAACTAGGCATCATTAAAATTGCAAACAGAACAAAGTCAACCCCAACAAACATAGGAACTAATTTAGCCAATTATCTTCAACAAAACTAGAGGGCACATACTAATTATTTGAGGTTAAGCTTTTACTTTTAAGATCAACTGGTTAGCATGGGATCGAGAGCAGGTTTACTAAGGAGAGGGGCAGAGAGAACGAACAGGCGTGGGAGGCAAGGAGTGACCAGGAAATATTTTTCCATGTAAATACTACGAACTGGAGAGAGAGTACAGAGAGGCAAAACAAGAGAGCAGGAAATGTTCTTCTATGGTAATGGTGTTACTATTTTTCCTCTGATAAAATAAAAATCTATTGTAATATGTTATGAACTGGGAAAACAAACCAACCACATGAAGCATAGCATACACACCTGGTGCGGGAAGACCATCCACTATTCTCAAGAACGCGAACATCCTCAGGACACCCATCACCATCTTCATAATCTTCAGCTACATCATCATCATCTACATTCAAAAATTCTGGAAAAGCAAAAAAAAAAAATTAACCAATGAACTCCAGAGCACAAATATACAGCGAATAAGCATTTTTAATTTACAATCACAAATAAACTGCCCAAAACACACAATTCCAATATTTGCACACCTACAAGCATGGTCAAACAGAAGTTAAAAATTATTTCCTTTCCCCAATGAAAAAGAAGCTTCCCAGGTACAAAACAGAATGAAAACCTTAAAATGTTGTAAAAGGCAAACCAACCATTAAGCTTCAGGCATTACTAAGCTAAGTGTTTAAGAGGATCTAAAAAGCCATTGAGTCACTAGGTTTCAGATATTTTAAGGTCAGAGAGAGATCGCATAGGCCTATCTTACGACTCAAAAAAGGGGAATTTTCCACTAACACAAATTTCATTCTACCAAAAGTACTTTATGAAATTTCTTCTGAAACTTTTCACGGGGAAATATAACTTTAAGGATACATGAAAATAAACTACAATCCAGAACACAGCATAAAGTCTGAGAAGCAAACCTGTATCATTACCGATAGTGACTTCTTCAAATTCCTGCACCATAAAGCAAAAAATAATAAGGGCATGCCTCAAAAATTAGGTAGGGGTCTCCTCAGTTGGATTACGGATATCTATTTCACATCCAAACCCGGGATATTACCATTAAAATCCCAAAGCACTCTCAAGTTTTAAAGATCCATGAGAGCAATGATGGGTAGCAGGAAGAGGGATGGGTAATGGATATCCACTACCATACCCAAATAACAATTATAAGTGCCAAAGAATCTTTATATCAATTGGAAAAAAAAAAAAAAAAGCAAACTCGGGAATATTTATCACGCAACTTTTAAGAGATTAAAAGAAATGGAGGGGGAAAAAAGGAAAGCCCATTAAACAAATGGCAACACTTCGGAAGCAAATCCAAAATGAAAAGTAGAATGATTGTCCAACTTACACCACTAAATATTTTTTCATCATCCATCGGACTCTGCAAATCTACTTGACTTTTTCCATCATCCAATGCAACATTTCTCATATCTCCACCAAGTTCAACTGAATTTGTAGAATCTATCATAGGCTCTTCAGAAAATATATGGTTAGAGGTTGGGTCCCTCCCATCACAACCCAAGCCCGCAGCCAGATCTCCATCCTCATTCATAACCTCTAGCTTACTATTGTCACCATGTGCAGAAGCCAAGTCACTGCACCCCCCAGTTTCTAGAGATACACCTTCTTGAGTATTCACTATGTCAGCAAGTACCGTACAATCTGTCTGAACATCGGCTCCATTTTCAACCGATACAACAACTTTGCCGTCCACCGAAACCTCATCCATTTCTTTTGCTTCAGTGTCAACAGCAACAATATCTTCTACGTTTCTATCTATAACTTCAGTATCTTCAACAGTTTGAGTATCCACCTTCTGCTCAGGTGTCATGCATATCTGCAAAGAAGCATCCGCAACTTTGGTTTTATCTTCAGCTGGCAAGTTACAAATTTCTGTAGACGCAATATCAGTCTCGGGTGATCTTTCAATCCCATGATTCACAGAGCAAGTAGCCTCATCAGTCTGAGTGGGTCTCTCCGCAGGTTGTGTTTCACCATTATTTCTGACAACCTCAGGTCCTTTGCTCCCTTCCTTTCCACCTTCTTCAATTATGTTTGGCATAATAGAGCAATCTACATTATTTGCTACTTCAGAAGAACCATGATTTTCATCGGTTTCAGAAATACTGATTTTGCTTAGATCATGCGTTTCACAGTGCACACTTGTCAGTTCAGCCGACATGCCTGAAAGGTCCACCAAAACCAACTAATTTAGATATAACACGTTAAAAATTCCTTCAAAACCATGTGCAAATTTGAAGCATCGGCACAAAGGCTACATTGACACCATGATGCATAAATATAATTTGGGAATTGATATTCTGCAACAAGAACTTCTGTCACCTAGAATAACATTGCACCACCAAAATCAGATACCCCATTTTCAAGAGGGATCTGTGATTGTCATTAGAAGAGAGAGAGATGGTAACTATGTCAAGGATTCAATGACAGGGTGCACGATGACTTGATGTTACAAATAGGAAATGAAGACAACAAAGGAAAGGAATGTTGAAACCAAAGAAGAGCAGTTTAGACTGAAACCTCCCAGTGGGCACATCAATGGTTTATCACAATTTTTTTTTCCATTTCTGATGATGGTATCAGCAGTTTTCGTAAAATAAGATACCACTCTCAAAAAACCCCCACCCCCAAAAAAGGAAAAGAAAAATGGTAAAAGATGGAGAGGGAAGGAAAGAGGCGATGCGAGAGGGAGACCACAATAAAAAATTAATAAATAATTAAAGATATATTAGTTCAATTACAAGGGGGAAAAGAGGCAAACCAGACCCAAGGAAACTGTAGCACCATAACTCACCAGTAAATATGGGTTGATTAAAAATATCATCCTCCAAGAACTGTATCTGAATCATCAAAATTTCAGGGCAAGTGCAAGGAGCCTTTTTCCGTATGCGACGTATGTCTTCAGTATTTGTCAACTGTTGACGTATTATACTGCAGAAGGGCGAAGGCACAGCAAGCAAACATATCAGTGGTAATTATAAGAGGATGGTCCGACAATGCCCCACAAGGTACTCGAGTTACAAAGTAAACAAAATCAGATCTCTCCCGAGCTAACATAAACCACAAAAGTGATATTTTTCAAACAAGTTGTCACTGATAGAGTGTACACAAGTAGCTCATAAAGCAAAGACATTATCATAAATTGCCTCCTTGAACATATTGAAAGCAGAAGGCCAACATTATCGTAGAAAGTTGAGAGGATAATAATATTTCAAGGGGATTTTTAGGGAGAATCTCTGTTATAGAAATAAAGTGAAGAAAAAACTACAACTTTTATATACTGCCCTTATAAATTGAGCCGAGTCATGCAATCTGAATACACATTGTCAAAGCTAGTATAAAGAAAAAAAATATTTTCACTAAAGAGTAAAATACCAGTTCAAAAACCAGATAACTGAGAAACTTAAATGAAGAAGCAGCAGCATGAACTGGAGTTAGCGGTTAGTTGATAAGCTTGAGAAAATACAGAAAGCAACAAGCATGGAAACAGGAACCTACTCGCCGTGCAAAACCATGGTATCATCCATGAGAACCTTCCTCTTCAAAGCACTAGTCTGGGGTGCAGACCGGGCACGTTTTCTGGATGCTACTTCATGGACGGGTGGTGTGGGCTTCATTTTCAGAACCGAAGATTTTCTTCCAACTGAAGCAAACAGTAAAATCAATTCAGTGATTAACATATTTTACAAAAGAATTCTAGAAACTTCTAACATGCATAATACACCAGAATGTATACTTTTATTTTTTTTGGTAATCAACAAAAAAAAACAATTTTGATACCTAAAATAGAGGACAACAAATCATCATCATCAGGGATAAACTCGGGATTTCTCTTAGATCTGTCCACCCCAAAGGATTCTGATGAGTTTAAACTCTCCACCGTTATTGTACTCTCTGTGTAACTGCGCTTTTTCCCGGAAATAAGTTTGTTTTCAGCATCAACCCCACCACCCCCTGCTAAGACTTCTTTTTCTGGTGTAGAATCAACTACCAAATTATTTTGTTTATCAAGAAGGCCCTCTGGTACAGACAATAGCTTTTCTGGTGCAGGCAAATCAGAACTCGTGGAATTATTTAATTCTTTTAATTCATTATCACTGGAAATTGCATTGTACAAAGGCTCGTCTAATGTTCTGTTATCTTCTTGAATATCTCCACATACAGAAGGCCCTGATATCTGATTTTTCTCAGATTGCAAAACGTCTGTCATATGGCACTCTTCACCTATAAAAAATTGAATGTTTAATCAGTGAATTAAAACTTCATCCATGCCAGTAACTTACAATAATTGCATGCATTAAATTTTCCATACAAACCTTGCACCTCAACAGAAGCCTGATTCCTTTCAGATGTTTCTAATGAGTGTGGCTCAACTTCCATGGATTGCAAGTTCTGAGCCACTGAATTATCATGTCCAGGAGATGACATATCATGTTCACTGAGACGGGAGCTGCATGGTTTTAGCACATTCATATCAACAGATGCCAGCTCTTCAGGAGCAAGATGGTTGTTCAAGGTCTTGGGATCTTTAGGTTCCGGACGAGCATGAACTTCAGCATCAACCACCATAAGCGAGTCTGGTCCTGCTACATTACCAGAAATCTCAGCATCATTGTCAGTTTTGGCCTTAATTAATGCTTGATCATCCGCCAGACGGTCTTCTGATACAGGCATATCAGTGCTAACTGGACAAGTTTCAAGACTGGGGTCCTGCATATCACAGGTGACATTCGTGCGATTAAGAAATGCAGCTTCACCTGACTTAACTCTTTGGGATTCCCCAGACAGCATGCTTGCAACATTTTGCATAGTTTCCAATCTGTCAGAACCATCTAGTGGATTAATGTTCCCTTCTGGACCATACGATACTAAAGGCATAGATTTAACCGAGTCACTAAGTGATTCTACTTGTTTGACCTCTGCATCTCTGACATGGTAGCCATTCTCCTCAGGAAGCATGCACTGCAAAGTATCATGATTTGAATCTTTGTGCAAAGGCCAATCTGCAGTATGACTATCCCCATGATTACAATCTGTCTGACTTAAAGCATTCACTCTGCTCTCTGTAGCCATCAATTCATTTGAATTGTGATCTTCTGATTCAAAATGATCATCACTTGCCAGAGCCTTCTGACCACTAGACAAGTTTGGCTCTTGCACCAATCCAGGAGTAGATGGTGCCTCGGCATACTCAATGGGTTCAGCATCCAGGCCATGCCTTTCAAGCTGTTCACAAGTAAAGAGAGAACGGTGATAGCACAATAAAGCATTCCCAACAACAATTACATAAGAAAGAAATTGATGAAAATGAATAACTTGGCCATCATATATTAAAACATTGAAATCTACCTGATTTGCACTGTTATTCACTGTTCTAGCTTCTGAAGTTTCGTTCATCTGCTCATTGATATTATCTTGTTCCCAAGGTGTCATTGGTTTGACAGACCCCTGAGGATCAGCACTGCAATTAGACAATAAGCTACATCAGGACATTCAACATTCTAAACATTTTAGAATAAATCAGCATCTTAAGCCACCAAAAATGACAGCCAATAAGGGGCAGAGATATTTTATTAATGTAATCTGGAATCCTGTATTTTTAGAAATTAACCTTTGTGCTTTGTCATATTTGGCCCCTATTAGTTATTTTGTATACAAACAGGCCCTCTCAGATAATAGATTAGACCTCCACCCCTGCAACCAATTAAGTAATAGTCTATCTATCGCGAGAATATGCATGTCCTTCACAAATGAGTTATTTAATCCATTTATCCATTACTCTTCTCAAATCCTAAAGTCATGCACCAATGACACATCTTGCATCTAAAGGGCCAACTTCACAAAATAACCAAACCAGACATTAGGCAACCATAGACTTTACAAAAACAATGGGCAACAGGGCATTTAAAACAGTACTGGAAGAAAAATTAACTGATAAGGATAGGTTATTCTTACAGCTGAGTGAACCTAAACGACATCCCTGCTGTACCGACCCACAATACGGCATTGCAAAAGGTACATGCTCAAAGCAACACAGCAATTTCACAGAAAAAAAAAAGTTTCTTCCTTCATATACTGAGTGGATTTCTGTGTCTGTTTAAACAAGACAAAGGAAACTTCCTCGATACAATCATACAAACTCTCATTAGCTTATTAATGAAAACAATTTATCAAACATGCAAAAGGAAACCATGAGAAAAGGTTTTGAAATTGCACTTAAAGCTTTTATGCTTAACCACTTGCATATATAGAACTTAGATGTTATAATTGACAGCTTAGTACAGTCCACAACACAGAACAAAGTCAACTACATTCTATAAAAGAACGATAAGTAAAATAAACTAACATATGCTTACATATAAATAACTTGCACAAAATAACCATAAAATAAGGTATCCAAAAAAAAGATGACCTATGGAGCAAAAGAGTGATGCTATAGATAAAAAGAGCTTACTCTGAAACTCCATGCCCTGCAGCTGCAACCTTGTCTAATAACAAGTCCTGTTTGTGATTAACCAAAAGAAAAGAAAATTAAAATAATGACTGACAAAGAAAAAATTTGATCCAAATATTCCATGCAGCATTTCAGCATAAGAAAAAAGCTACCAGGATTCTTAATATTTTTTAAAAAAAAACAAAAACAAAACAAAAACAAAAGAGGAGAGAGGGGAACAGCTGACAATAAAAAATTATCAAATACAAAATGCAATAACTATTCTAGGTAGAAAATTCTGATACAAAATCATTCCATCACTCAACACGAGAAACTAGGGAAAATAAAAATTTAAAGAAAGAAAGAAGAAACGTTAAGTCAAAGGAATCACATGCAAACAACTTAAAACGGTTGTTTATCATTGCATCGTGACAAGGGATACCACTGTGAATTCAGCCACATCTATCAGACTAATTAGAATATCTGAATTCAAGTAAGAACAAGTTTTGCAACATTAGATGAAGTATACACAATAATTACCTCATCAAGGTCCAAACCAATTTGGGTAGCATCACCATCACCAAACCGTTCTGAAAACAATTCACAAAATAATCAAGAAAATAAATTAAAAAAAATAAAAAGTCAAGAACATGATTAACTGTCGAAGAATCCAATCCAGGCAATGACATGCAAAAGTCCTTACCATCCAATCCAAACTGTGATGTGGAGTAAACCATGCCACCCATGGTATCTTGGAGGGTGATTTGATCCCTCGTACTGACGTGATGATCAACATAGTTACTGCAGAAGGAATTAGAACTTAATAAGCAGATGAAACCATCTTCCAAGGTACAGCTAGGCAAAAATTTACCACAAGTACGTATCATCAACATGCCACTCATTATAATATCAATCAGATCAGGTGGGAAGTCATCAATTCAGTTATTAGTCAATAATCAGTCAAATATCCAGAAAGGCTCCCACAAGCAATGCTGGCTCAATAGTTTTACATTTTCAGAATAAGGAATTAGAACTTAATAAGCAGATGAAACAATCTTCCAAGGTACAGCTAGGCAAAAATTTACCACAAGTACGTATCATCAACATGCCACTCATTATGATATAAATCAGATCAGGTGGGAAGTCAACAATTCAGTTATTTTTTTTAACTGATGAAACTATCAACAATTCAGTTATTAGTCAATAATCAGTCAAATATCCAGAAAAGGCTCCCACGAGCAATGCTGGCTCAATAGTTTCACATTTTAAGCATAAGTCCCTTAATAGGAATGGCTCAACCATAGCGTTAGAATATCTCATGGTCAAGCCCTAAGTCAGAGAACTTGTGCCTCATAACTGCAGTCAATAGACTAAACTTTAGTTCAAATAGAAAACACAAAAGCTGAAACTAAACTCAAATTGATCTGGAACTAACCCCTGAAAAATATCATTATCTGGCAGCTCAAAATCATCAAGATCAAAAGTCTCCGGCAAGGTGATTGAGTGATATGGTGCAGTCGATTCTTCTGGTGGTAAATCAACGGCAGTGGAGCGAAAAGCTTGCTTCACCTTAAGCAAAGCCTCGCTGCAATCATCAAAAAGGTAATTTACCTTTCGAGAATATATCCTCACTACACCAAGCAGAAGATGGCTGGACAATCGAAGTGCAATAGGCACCTCAGGAAACAGTATAGAGTCTGGTCAAAATGAACAAATACAGTGTATGTTAGATGAACAAAGATAAGAGTTTGCATTTGCAAGAACAAACAGGGACAATAAGAAGAAGAAAAATTAAAATTTGCATAAAAAATGTGAAACATTAAATGGTTTTCCTTTATTTGATAATTAAGGATATTCCTAAGATACAACAATCACCAATTAATGGCAGATTGAAGCAAAATTAGAACATTATAATCTTATCATAGCATCAAACCCCTAGGGTAAATATATAAGGTCCAGAAACGTGACCTCCCTCCTTGAAGCTCCAGGAGGATAAGCCCAAGTGCACATCAACAGAGAAGAAATAATTCACTTTAATGAATGCCAAAAGCACCTTGTGAACAGGTGATTGGATAAGAATGACAGTTTCAAAGGAAAATGAAGGCTATAGTAGGGAATTGATAACTCCAGTCTATAGTCCAATCTAGGCAAATATATAAGCATAAAGCCATCTCAACTGCACAACAGTGATTGGTGCATATCATCAAGTTAAAAATTTATGCAATGATCTGAATCAAATACTGCAAATCTGGACGTTTTGAACAAATAAACACGTATCTGAATATACATTGAATACTTGCAATGATGCTGCCAGGCTGATCTACTATTTTAAAGATCAACCTTCTAATTTTCTGTTGTGATATATAATCTAAGTACATCAAATATTCACAACTTTGACCATAATAATTTTTGACAACTTTACCTATTAAGAAATACTTATAATCCAATATTTTATATCGTTCAAGAAAGTAACTCCACTATGGCTAAATACTAATTCACCAACCAGGTAATGCCATGTTTTTTCTATACAATTTGAAGGTGATAATATATTGATGCAAATACAACCAACCACTCATATTTCCCACTGAGTGGGGTCAGCTAATATATTGATACAAATAATGATTAATAATAATTAAGTATAAAAGGAAGAAGCCAATTGATACAAATAATGATTAATAATAATTAAGTATAAAAGGAAGAAGCCAACAGCATCATGCACTATAAAATAGACAATGACGTTGTGAAATGCATGCACTATGTTAAAAAACAGACTGAACTGCCAGTATAGGTTGCAACTAGATGGAAAACAAAAATCATTGTGTTTATAGAATAAAAGAAGCTTCAGGAAGGGACAAGACACTGAATAACTAAGAATAATTCAGATTCCACTTTTCTTTCTTCTTTTTTAAATGTTATGAATGGAAATTCACTTCAGTCTTCAGTAGGTGGTGATGATAACTCAAGCCACAAAAAGATCCATCTCAAATATTCTCCATTTCCCCATAACCGAAATTCTACCCTCGTACATGTATTGTCTTCAATATATTAAAGTCACTAGGAGAAATTCTACCACTAAAACGTAGAGAAAAAATACAACAATTTACCTTAATTGAGGCAAGCTTCACTCAATAGATTATGAAAATGAAAACATTAATATATATTCAAGCGCTTGAAGTATCAATTAGTACTCAATTGATTCAGCAATTAAAAAATATATAAAAAAAAAAATAAAATAAAGTACATACAAATACTACTAACCTACAGAGACGCCAATATCGGTATCAGCCACCTGGTTCTTTCGGAGCTTCCTCTCCAAGTGGGCCGCTATCCATATAGTCCCTAAAGGCCCTTTCTTGGCCAAAATAAACTGTGAATAAAACATTTCTCACCCCAAATTCATGCACCAAGATTCACACTTGAAGCCGAATTTAGCTAAACAAAAACCCTAATTTAACGACAAACACTAAATTTGAATCTCGTATACGCTTCCCGATACACAAATACCAAAAGAAACAACACTTGTAACTTCAACAAAGAAATCCTAATTATCTATTCCACGAATTGACCTCGAGAAACCCTAAAATTCCACTTGTAACCAGAAGAAATTTCAAATTAAACTCAGCAAGTGCCCAAATTAGCAATAACACGAAACCCTAATTCTTCATATAACACACTCTCACTGGAACCCTGATAATTACAGAAACTGAAATCAACAACAACCCCATATTAGCAACAGATCCGGGAAATTGAACAAAATCAGCTACAAATTGACGTAATTTACACAATCTGCCACCCGCAGCAAACCCTCGAACAGAAATTAATTGAAACGAAAACAAGCTTGAACGAACATAGTAGAGCGACAGCGTTTTGGGTGAGCGAGAGATCTGGACGGAGGGAGTTGGAAATGATTTGAAACAAATCAAAAAAAGTGAAGCCCCTTGCTTTTTCGCCTCGCCTTGGGTTTTTTAATTTTTATTTTTTAATATTTAAAAAATGTAGGACTTTTGTCAATTTTGTGTCCTGTGATTTGATCCAGGTGGCATTGTTTAATTGGTTTGAATTTTTGGAGTGTTGCGTCTCAGCTTCAGGTGATAGATAATATAGTAAACTACCATACAGCCGCGCTATCCGCGAATTGTTTTCGGGTCCAAAATTTTATGGGGTAATTTTTTTATTTTTTTATTTTTTACATTTTGCGCTGTACGGTGTTGAGGAATGCTGGGCTTACTCTTTTTTTTTTTTTTTTTTTTTTTTTTTTTTTTTTTTTTTTTTTTTTTTTTTTTTTTTTTTTTTTTTTAAATTAACATAATATCCGCACTTTATGCAGATTGATATAATTTGATTTAATATATATATATATATATATATATATATATATATATATATATATCTTGTTCGTTTATTTCGTAATTGTCAAATAATATTATTATTCATATTAATAGTTTCTCCATCTTTTTTTATCTCTCATTTGAAATCATATCCCTAAATATAAATAATTTTTTAAAAATGTTTAATTTTCTTTTCTGATGAATTCCAATTAAATTTATATAATTTATTCAATTTAAGCTTAAATTTTTATTATGTAACTTTAAATCTTGATCAATCCATATTTACTTTACAATAATTAAAAATTAGGGTCTGCATACTGAAATAAAACAAATAATAAAAAGTTCATTAGAAAATTTATATAAATAATTTAAAAGTCCATATTAACTTTGCAATAACTAATGGTCAGATTATGCATCTTTAAGCACAACAATAACAAAAAGATCATGAAAAAAATTATATAAATAATTTAAAGTAAAATAACAACAACAATCAACAATAAATCCGAAATAAAAAAAATCGTTAGGTTTTGTGAACCGCTTGCTATTTATTTTATTATTTTCATAAGAAATTATGTTTTATATTGTAAGATATCTATTATTTTAAATTTATTATCTTAATTTTATAATTTAATAATAAAAAATTAATTATAGATTAGGTGACACATCCGTTTTTTAATTTTAATGGGATATTATATTATGTTTTCTATTATAATAAGTTTTTTTTATTTTAATAGTTTTATCTTTTAATTTATAATTAAAAATACGAAATTATAAAATTAATTAATTAAATTAATAGGCTTCTTATTAAGAGGAGATTATATTTTTATATTGTAAAAAAATTCTTATTTTAATTTTACGATTTAATAATAAAAAATTATTTTTAAAGATATTTTAATTTTATAACTTAATAATAAATATGAGATTCTACTTTCATATTATAATAGGTTTATTATTGTAATAATTTACTATTTTATTTTGATAAATTAAGAAAATAAATATAGATATTAGGTGCCACATATATTTTTTTATTTTAATGAGAGATTATAATATGTTTTCTTATTGTAATATGTTTTTTATTTTAATAGTTTATCATTTTATTTTTAAAAAAATAGATTACAATATTGATTAATTAAAGTAATAATTTTCTTATTTTATTATGAGATTATATTTTTATATTGTAATCGGTTTCTTATTTTAATAATTTATTATTTCAATTTATAATTTAATAATAAAAAAAAAATTATGGATATTTTAAATTAATAATTGTATATATTATATATCAGATAGCGCGGTGAAAGTTTTAAATGTTTAACTTATATATATACACACATATTTATATTATAAATCCGGATTATCTGTGATATTATTCAAAAAGTTGTCGGATAATATAATATATTTTCTTATTATAATAAAGTATTTATTTTAGATTTATTAATATAATTTTATAATTTAGAAGCATTTCTTATTTTAATAAATGTATAATAGGTTTTTTTTTTATTATAATATAGTTCTTATAAAATTATAATATACATTTTTATTGTAATATGTTTTTTTTATTTTAATAGATTTACTAATTTATTTTATTATTTAATAGTTTTATTATTTTATACGATAGTATAATATATTTTCTTGTTAT
This sequence comes from Zanthoxylum bungeanum, assembly GCA_019454045.1. Taxonomy (NCBI): domain Eukaryota; kingdom Viridiplantae; phylum Streptophyta; class Magnoliopsida; order Sapindales; family Rutaceae; genus Zanthoxylum; species Zanthoxylum bungeanum. Next base: position 18,995 of record SKCR01050444.1, read on the forward strand.
AATAAGACTTATTTTTAAATTTATTAATTTAATTTTATAATTTATATTATTTCTTTTTTAATATGATAATATAATATGTTTCTTTATTATAATAGAGTTCATATAAAATTATAATATATATTTTTATTATAATACATTTTTATTTTATAGATTTATTCATTTAGTTTTATAATTTAATAGTAAATCATCATGTGACGCGATGAAAAAACTTAAAAATATATATTATGTGGATCATTAATGATATTATTGATAAGCTAGCTAGGTTAGATAGCCATTTTGCTTGCTACGCTTTTCGTTTTTGCAACGTTATAGTGGCAACCATCGTTTGTAACTTGTTATTTGGAAAAACAATTTTCCTTCAAACATTAGGTGTATTCTCACCTCTTTAAAGTAATGATAAGTTTTCTCTTTCTTTAAAAAAAATTAAATTAAATTAAAATTAAACTCATTGTTTTCTAACCCCAAGTTCTTTCCAGAGCCATAAGAACAAGTATCGATCTTAGGATGAAAGCTAAAAAGTGGGCTTAAATGGTTTTCTTTTAAGCTAAAAACTTGTATTATTCAAGACATAAAATGAAACAAAATATCATTGATACAAGATGTTTATACATGCATTTGATTTTCTTCTAATATAATTATTTTTAATAGCAGTAAGAAAGCAACCCCGTCCGTTACTGCTGGAAAAAAAAATGTTTTTTTTTTCTTTTTCTTTTTATATAATTCGGAACAAAACCACCATAATTATAAATACAGAGGTGATGCCAACTCACAGGGTTCGGGTAAAATGCTTAGATGCTCCAACGGACCAAACCCACCAAAGAAACAAAGTGCACATCTCTGATGATCTTCCTGTTTCAGCATCTTCTGTTAGACTGCCTAATTTAACGATATCTTCGACAAGTATTTTTCCTTCTGTTACAAGAAAGCACGAAGAAACGCAACATACAGTTCAGAAAAGATATTTGAATAATCACAGAGAGAATATACTCAAGTAAGTACGTCGACAATAATACAACCCAGAAAAAAAAAAGTTTAGGATATGAAATCAGTTGTAGTTTGTGAAATATGAAAAACTTGCATAGTCGTCCATAATCATAACATATTGACGATCATAACATGAAGAAAAGAGTAATGCATTCTAACCAAGTAAAGCTAGTAGATAATGCTTTCATTATCCAAATCAAAATGCCATCAATGGTATTGCAAAAGCAAATGCAAGAAAAAGAAGAAATGGTATGTTTATCTGCTCAGGTCATCATCTCTCTAGTTCCACCCATGAAGTTGACATCTACTCAAAAGTTTGATAATTGAAGGTGATTAAGAGTGACAGCAGTAGCATAAGGTTCAATAAAAGGAAAATTGCCACTGACCTCTATCTTTGGAAAGATTGGCAATGAGTTCTTGGATGCCCTCCTTGCCTAAGGTGTCTTTGAGGTACATGGCTGCAGATGCTACCTCCTCCGGAGTCACTTTCCCATCATAGTCTCTGTAAGAAATTACACATATAATTTATTTGCAATGCTAGAAAATACAAAGTTGCTTCGGGAGAAGGCTAATAGAAGTAAATAACTAATATACAGATGATATCAACTTAAACTTCCTATTTTGAGGTATCGGAGTCAAAACTAAATATGCAGGAGGGACTGGGTCGATTAAGATTTCGTCGCGTGACTAGCAAAGTTGGTGAAAGGTGATAATCAAAGCTTGAATTGAAGAAATGCAAAGTAAAATTTATAGCATCCAAACCCGCAACAGTAAGGGTAGGCTTAGATTGAGGTGTAAAGAAATTAGACAATTCTATATTTCTGGATGTTTATAAGTATTAGAGATATATCTTTATATAGATATTACATCAAGTTAAATATAGAAACTAAATATACTAAAAACCATTAGGATTATATAATCATATCTCAATAATTATGTAACAATATCTTAGACATATGTAGAATCATAATCATATCTTTGGATGATTATGATTATATGATGATTATGATTCTAATAATATCTTAGGGATTCTAGCACTTTCCCTCAAGCTGGAGCATACATATCATATGCACCAAGCTTGTTACAAATAAAACCAGTACAAAAACCACAGAGAGACTACGGTGTTTAAACAATGCTGGAGAATGCACAACAAAAACATATGCAGTGACTTGATGTTTTAACGCCATTAGAGAATGCACAACACGAACAGATGCTGAAAGTTTGGATAGTGTAACATCGATGGAAAATGCACAATGAGAAATATTTAAACTATTCCTAAAAACTCAAAACATCTAAATAAAACTTGCCAAATCACCCCTGACAGTAAACCCAGAAAAGAATCAGATGTTTAACTTGATTCGGGTAAGGAATGAATGACCGATAAGATCTGAGCATTTCGCGTCTTCTGTGTTGTCAAAACTGCCGAAGAAGATACGGCGTGTGAGGCTCACACGCATACAGTGACACATGAGGCTTAAACAATGACTTTAAAGGAGAGAAATCAAACACAAAATCACAGAACCCAGAGATAGATTGACTCTAATACCATGTAGAGAAACAAGACAATTCTATATATCTGGATGCTTAGAATTACAAAAGATATATCTTTATATAAATATAGAAACTAAATATACTAATAATCATTAGGATTACATAATCATATCTCAATGATTATGTAACAATATCTTAGAGATATGTAAAATCATAATTATATCTTTGAATGATTATGATTATGATTCTAACAATATCTTAGGGATTCTAACAGGAGTCAATAATGCTAAAAAAAAAGACAGGCAAGGCTGACGCGGTTACACCAATGATTGATTAGACCTAGCTCTAAGATTTATTTCTAAAAGGAAAATACATCTCGGTAATGGAGTTGACAAAAAGAATGTCATGTTGTAATTGGAGAACTGAGAGTCTGAACTGGTTTAACGATTTTTCTAAATGTGATGTCGATAAACCCATAGCGATATAGAATAGCATATCAAGATATATATTTTGGGGTCATTTAACAACCTATCAAGCAACCGCCAATGATCTCCAATTTTGGCATCAACATCATCAATTTCTTTTTCAAGCTTTTGGAGCATAGCATCTACCTGAAATTTGAAAAATAAACTAAAAGTCACATCTACATACACATTGTATAGGTTAAATCCCAGAAGCGGATAGCTAATAAATTGACAACAGAATGACAACGATTGGAGTTATCATAACCATAAGATTATCTGAAAGTATTACCCTGTTTATAAGTGCGGAAGAAACCTTGTCATCAACATCCTTCTCGACATCTTGGTCGGGGTCCTCCCTGGCAGCTCTGTATGCCTTTCTAGCTTCTTCTTCACCTTCCTTACCTTCTTTTTCTACCATACTGTTATAAAGTTCTATCTGGAAAGGTTCATAGTAACAAATAAATGAAAAGACATAAATATTTCACATAAAAGGAGAAGGAATAGCAATAAAACTTCAAAGTTTTCTTTTGTGATTTCCAACTACTTTCGGTGACTATCTAGGACAATGTCAACAAGCAAGAATCACAATCAACATTTGCATCTATCACTAGCAGTATAATGCAGTATATAAAAGAAATTACTATTAATGAACTTTTAAATTATATCACGCCCAACATTTTGAATAAAAAATGAACTTTCAATTAAATAAATACCATTTACTCAAGGAATTTAGATATTAATTGAATAAATTCACACTTTGTATATTCAAATTTATCTCCTGTACCTCTTTGTTGACAAGTCTCAGGAATTCTTCACGTTCCCGGCTGACAGACTGAAATAAGCAGCAGAAAAAGCAAGTCAAGAGTCCGAGTAGATACAACCAAATGTGAAATATGACACATAACAATTAACAAGTAATCTGATAAACGTTCTTGATCCTTACAGATGCAGAAGCTAAGACAGCCAATGCACGACTGAGCTCGCAAAGCTGCTCATGTTTCTCCAATGTTTTTGCTTTTGCTTGTTCTTGTGCTTCTTTAGCTGTTGGATCAGTCATTTCTTCCAACGCAACATCCTTTCGACTGCTAACAGATTCCTTCATCTTGGCCTGCTCTTCTTCCTCTTCCTCTTCCTCCTCCTAAAAATCAGTTTAATTTATAAATTGCAAAATACTTCCCACAGTTATGAACAGCAAAATAAACAAGTATTATTTACATCAAAAGTTCTATTTCTAGTATTTACCATAGTTCAACTGAACATTGAAAATACAAGTTAATTTAGAATCTAAACTAACAAAACACCACCACCTACTGCCTTTGCTACCAGCCCAGCATTTCCACAGTCCAGAAAGAAATGGCTAAGTAGCAAGGCATTGATACTTGCCAACATATAGTCACTGCTTTGCACTTTTGATACACAGAGATTTACTTGATGATTCAGTATGTAACGGCAAAATAATTTTTTTTGCAGAATGAGTTTTTGTCAGTGTTTAGGTTTTCCTCCAAGGGGGAAATGGTCACAGAAAATTGAGACAGATCATATACAGGATAATCCAGATCAGGGAACAGGCCCAGATTGAGGGACCTCACAAGAATAAGATATGTCACCTCTGGAAATAATCCCTCCCAAGTCCCATCCAACAATTTCAAATCCATAAACTCAATTCGAAATCATACAATGAATTTTGTGATAATTAACAAATTTCATAACTGAACAGTAAAGCATAAGTTCAATGACCATTATTAACTGCAGGATAATCCAGATCAGGGAAAATGCCCAGATTGAGGGACCTCACAAGAATAAGATATGCCAAAACACCTATTCATAATATTACGCTAAGGACAAATCAATCTTACCTGTACGAATAATCCCTCCCAAGTCCCATCCAACAATTTCAAATCCAAAAATTCAATTCGAAATCATACAATGAATTTTGTGATAATTAACACATTTCATAACCGAGAAAACAGTGAAGCATAAGTTCAATATCCATGATTAAATGCATCAATATATATATATATTTTTATTTTGACAACAAAGAGAATTTATTAACAAAAGGAATGCTTCAATAGAATGTCAACAAAAAGAACTGAAGCATTTATCGTGTGAATCATAGGAAACTAGAGTTATAACATTAAAGAAACACCAGTCCCAAGACCAAACAATGTGCCCTGAAAATGGCAGAAGCAACATTTTTTCACCCAATAAATTGCAAATGCAACAAAAGCATCAATTAAACAACCTTGATTAGTTCTTCCTGCATTTCTAGGAACTCCAACTTCCTTCTCCTTTCTGAAACAGAATCTTCAGATGGCAAGGCTGTAACCCCAACTGTATCCACAACCTCATCTGGAAGGGAAGAGAGTGTAGCTTGAACAGCTTCCTCTGGCCTAATCTTTCCAGACACAGAGAAGGCTCTACAGAAATTACAAAAAACATAAAAACATAAACATGGTCTTATTTCTGAAAACAAAAATTAACAGGTGAAGCTTTAAGTTACCTAGAAAGAATCAAAAGAGAAGATGGTACAGAGTGATTGAGAGACAAATCCAACCAATCACGCAACTGCAAAGAGAAATAATTATTTGAAGGCCATGATAATGGAAGTTTTACAATAACTTTTACATAGAGAACAATATGATAACCTTGAAGAAACTAGAGTCACCAGCTAATTTAGAAATTCCAGAACTCCTAATAAAGATAGGTCAAATACACAACTTGTAAATGAAATTCTGATGGGTTTTTGTTGATTAGAATTTAGAAAACTGTTTTCATCCACTTCAGCACCTAATGGCATTAGTATTTAGATTAAAGATCATGTTGAATATCAAAAGTTTGGAGTAAAAGATATCATAATCCAGTAACTACAAAAATTGGTCTGATATAATTTTTTTCTTGATTGCAGTAAGGCTGCGTACATCAAGGACCTTCCGCAGGCCCTGCTAGCAGCAGGAGACTTATGCTGTTACCCATTGGCTTAAATTGAGTTCAGCCAGTTGGCTTGTTATCTTTGACTCAATTAAAAGAAAAGAAAAGTGGCTCATGGATTATGAAAAGCAAGGAAGAGTAGACTTGTGGATGCACCATGAATGGAGACAAGTAAGTCTAAGAATTTTTGATAAAGCTTCTCATTAGTCTGATAAACATAACATGATTGAGCATTCACCTGTTGCCGCATTTCCTCCACTGAAAGTAATCCTAGTAAGCCTCGATCTCTGCAGGCTTGACGAAGCTCTGCTTCTGAAAGAGACTCCACTCCCTCAGCTTGAATCATCTTATCATCATTCTTTATCCTGCCAAACCCAACAACATGAGTTTGCACTGTGCAAGCATTTAATTGTTCACTTAAAATTGCATAGAAGTAATTCTACAGAATTTGGAGAACACTTGGCTCCAGAGTTCTAACAATTGGCAATTTTTCAAATCTCCAGAAATTTCAATATATGTAACCTTTTCATAAACCACGAGTAATTAATCTCATAAATAATTCGAATTATTCACAATTTCTGTGCTTAAGTTTTGGCATTGTGAACAAAATGTTCAACATATTACAGGAGAAAACATGATGCAGGAGTTATTGGTCCACACATGACAACAAACAAACATAAAGACTGAAAGAAATTATTAACTACAGGACCTTTACAGAACACGAAAATCTTTACAATTCCGACAAAAGGAGCTTCTCTGTCTTCAAAGCACGTATTTTTCCTTGAAAATAGACCAAAGCCCCAAATATATGCCCTTTCGATCGTCTCTAACTACTCTTTCCTTACAAACTCTTGAATTAAAATGTATTATGGAACCCAAAAACAAAATAAAAGAATATCTGTGAAAAATGATGCAATAATTTCGCAAAGCAGATGTCAAAGAGTAGGCTATCTATTTTTCAGGCACTTGATCAGTGCAGTCCCAGTCCACTGTCCACCACAAAAAAAAAACTTCTAATTACATAATTAAAATTGAAAGAACGATAAGCCAAACCAAGGGTGGAACAACAGGAAAAAAGTCTTACTCTTGCAGTCTTCTCCGGAGCATATAACGTAAATACGCATCTGTTCCAAATGGGCTGATTCCCATATACTTGCACATATTTACTAACCGAGGCCTGCATTCATCGACCAAAAAGTTACGTTCACCAACTTATTTGTTGGGATACTAACTGAAGCAAAATAGTGAAAAACTAACGGGCAGCATGAGCCTAAAAATTGCAGGAATTCTTACAAGCACTAACCTGCTAATGTTATCTAAAGTAAGCTCATCATTAAATAGCTTGGCAAAGGCTAATATTTCTTCATTAGAAACACCGGCACCAGTTCTAACCTGTTCAAATGGCAGAATAAAGCCTCACATAAATTAATGCCAGCATGAGAGCAGGTGATTGAAAAGAAGAGTAAACCCACTTTCCTTGTAAGTGAAAGAAAGAATCAATTATCACCTTGTTCATAAAGTCATCAAGATCTTCTGCTGTCTTCTTAGTATCTCCACCTCGTGAGTTTTGGACTTCCTTCGCCATTTCTTTCACGGTGTCTTGAAGAAACCTTGCATATCCTATTCTTGCATTAAGCCTTCTTTTCAATGCCTCCTGAAAGTTAATAATTTTAACTTTCAACCGCATTCTCCTCGGTGAAAGTTTAGTGCAAAATTTAAAAGGATTATTACATATAAACTAATAAAAGAATGCAAACCTACAGGTATTCCTACTTCAATGTGCTTAAACTGAGGCTACCCATTTAAGAATCGAGACTCTGATGAATGCGAACAACAATAGGAAATATTAATGAGCCACAACAGCTGCGTTTCAAGATAAAATAAGTCTTACACAACAAAGATATCTGTTATAGCAATCAAACACCTGGTAACAATTATTCCAACCATTACCTCTTCTCTCATCTTGTCCTGAAAGGTTGACGGCAACATGTTGGGAAATAATTTCAGGAATACTGGAAGCAAGAACTCCATGAAAGGAACTATAAGAAAAACGGCAACTGGAACCAGCCTAAAAATATCAGCTGTTGTCCTTGTAAGTTGTTGCCTCTCCCTTCTAGAAAGACCCTTCCCATTGACAAGTTTCAACAGTAACCTTGAGCTTATCCTAACATCAGCCCAGAGTAATTTTGTACCCAACCAATAGTGCTGCATAGTTGATTTGAATTCATTCTTCCAATGGCGGAGTTTCTTAGCCCAGTCTTCCCTGAAAGATGACATAGAATGTAGAAGTGTTAGAATGTTAATAAAAGTTCAAATCACACGTAATTACAACTTGAACAGAAAAGTCTGAACCTGCTCATAGAAGCAACAGCTCTCAAAGCGGGACCAATACCCAGTAGTGCAGCCCATACTCTCTGCATCGCAGATTTAGCATTCTTTTGAGTGTCTTGCATCTGCTTAGCTTTTGCTTTTGCTTTTACCGTGCTCAAACCTTCAACTGCTTGGTCACAATCCTCTGGAGAAGCTTCTTTTACCTGTTTAGCAGCGCGTTTCTCATTTCTCTCCATTTCACGCTGACCAGCAGTTGCAGTGGACGTATGACGTACATATTGGGAAAACTGACTAGCATGCAATGGAGAAATATAATTAACCCTTCCAACTCCATACCCAAAATTTGAATTCTGAAAGAAGTTATGTCTGAGAAAATCAACTGTTAAAGGTTTTGATGTTTCATCCTTTGTGACTGGAGATAAACCTCTTTCCTGTCCATGATCAGTACCTTCAGACATGTGACTTGAAAATCCAACCAAGCTTGATCGTTGAAGATAATTAGATGCAGTCGAATGCCCATGCTCAAAACTAGACAATCCCCGAATCAAGCAAGTAGGTTGATTTAGAGAACTGAGGAGGAACCTCTTCCTTCGCAAGATTGCTCTCGAAGTCATTATCAAAATTCTCAACCTCTTTGTAGACAAAATTTGTATCGTATCTCATGCAGTCACCTGATTTCACCAGTCTGCAACAATAGCACAACCTTCATCACTTGCTATTTTCTCCCCAAATCACAAACTTGGCAATCCAATAATATCAGGCAAAGTTACACTAACAAACAAACAAACTTACATATTAAAAGGGATTATATTCAGTGGCACCCAAGCTTCACCACAATTAGCTATCCTCACTAGTTCTTTAATCATTCAATTGAACTTATGGAATTACGGAACTTTCAATTAAATATATGTTTTTCCTCTAAACAAATAACTTATTATCCCCACATTACAAAATCTTAATCAGCCTAAACAGGGAATAAAAAAACCGAGTGTATGTGCCGTGTCCATGCTTCAGTTTTTGCATACTCACTTCATACTCAAACTCAAGATAGAGCCAAACATACTCTACGGAAATCATACTAAAATTAACAAGTAACCATAGCCGCCACGCCATATCAACAATTCAACATCAAAACCTACACATATAGATAGACTTTAATGCAATCAAAATCAATGAAACATCCAATACTGTGAACGATGCAACATTATTTAAAGCAAATATCAAATACTCCCTAATACATAAACATTGAAACCACAATAACAGAAACAAACAGATCAGTAATGAGTTTACAGTCAATACGAAATTGAAAACGAAACAAAAAAAGAATGTTGTTTTTACAAATACACACCCTTTAAAATCTCAAACCCGACAGATGGTATCAAATGAATCTTAGAGAGACGGAAGGAGAAAAGCGACTTTAGATATTTTTGCAAGTGAGATTTTAGACACAGGATACTCAGAGAGGTGTATGCCGAATCGAGAAAAAAGAGGAGACCCTGGACGTCTCTTGCTTTAACGAATGGGAAATTAAAGCTGGGTTTATATCGTCGTCCAATCGACACATATTTTAATAATAATTAATCAAAATAAAATCATTAAAATACATATTATTAAATGACACACATTTTAAATATTTTAATAATAATTAATCAAAATAAAATCATTAAAATACATATTATTTATTAATTAGATGATTAATCTTTATATAAATTTTTCTCATAACTGTGACCCTAATAGAGGTTTCATAAAATCCGATTAATAACGGATTTATTGGAGCAAATTGAATTGAAAAATCACTGATTATTTATTTTTAATCAAAAATCGCTAACTTTTATTAGAGATCACTCACTGATTTTTGAGTTTTGACCGATTTATATAAATATTCATTTTTTTCCTCATGTTTCTTTTTCATTTTTATAAATTTTATACATTTAACATATTTTCATAATTAAAAAAAAGGATTTTTAATGAATTTCAGAAGATAATGAAATAAATCTATTTTTTTTATTTTTAATCATGTAAAATGTCAATTAATCATAAACTAATTAAATAATTATTAAAGTGATATGCATATATTACATTTTTAATGTGAGAGAGAATAAAATAATTTTAGTTTTCAAATCGTTAGTAGATTTTTCGGAAGGACGAACTTGCACGGACATGCGAGGCATTTCCAGAGATATATACGAAGAGTGCTAAATTCCACTGAGAGTCGTGCGAGGACTTAGAGAAGTTGGGGCCATAATGAAAATAAATATATTTTTTTTGAATCATTGTAAATCTCATCGTATAATTATTCTTTCCGAACTTAAGCGGACCATGTAAAATTTTCGGTTGTATTAGAAACACATTCTCTTGATTCGAACTCAATACCTAAATATGATATATTGAGTCGTACACTACCAAATAACGCTCCCTTAAGCATATAAACAAAACTTGTAGAGGCTAAATTTTAAAAAATACAAAAAGATGATTAAAATTTAAAAAATTTAGATTTTTAAATTATTTGCTACCATATTTACAAAAATTTATATCGTATTTGTGGGTATAGATAGGCGGATTCATAAATTTCACTTAGTGGGGGCTAATTGTTTTGTAACGAAGTAATATACAATAAATTCATATATATTTGTTTAAATATTATCAAAACATACCATATAAAATTAAAATAAACCTTTTATATCAATAGCAACAAAAAATATATATTATAATTATTATCGGATTCTGATATTTTGAAAGTCTTGCAAGCCTTGCACCAAGCTTTCATTTTCCAGTTGATTAAAAAATCTATCTTCAATGTAGCAAATTAAAATATCATTTAACTATTCATCACTCACTCGATTACGTAATCAATTTTTAATAATACTCAGAGTAGATATTGCCCTCTCTCAACTGAGTTGTACTAAAATAGACAAAGGGAACAGAAAATTGAGAAAGAATGGCCAAAGGGCATAGAGGGAAGCTTTTGTCACTTTTTTTAAATGGCCCAAAACTAATATGGTACAGATATCACATGGAGCCGAACAAGTTGCAAATTTGATTTTACACTTTTATAACAAAATTTGATTTTCAATTTAGGCCCGGCCTGAATTGAATCCGCCCTTCATCCTATATTCTATCTTCTATGAAATTGTCAAGTGGAAAAAATAGTTATAGCACAAGATAAACTAATAAATGTGAATATTAGTGATATCCAAAGATTGATGGATGGATCCGGATATTCATGATGGGTCAATCTAAATCTGGTCATATCATATTATCATGATAATTCCAAGGAAAATTATTTGATGATTTTGTCATATGCATGGGAAGTAAGAAAATTTCTCATGCAACCACCACCTTTTGGCTTCATATAAAAGGATGTCAAATGTGATAATGAGAAGGATGATGATAGTTATTAAAACCACGAAAAAAAGTGACGAATTCTCTGTATAAATAAGGTACAATCATGACGTGATTTCATGTTTTTGTATGTAATCAAATACTAAATTAGTAACACGTGGTAGGTTTAGTGTTTTTGAGATTTTTAATGAATCTCCCACAAACTTTGACATGGAAATTATTCCTTGAGATGTTTTCTTACACTAAAAAAAATAGGAATTTCATTTAGAAAGAACGTTTCATGTAAACACTAAGGTATCAACATCACATGATTCCATCTAAAAATAAACAAAGTCAATTGAGATATAAAAACCAATAGATCTCATGAAAAGTACATTATTCGTGTATTATGAAATATCAGAAAAATGATACTAGCCCTTAGATTTAGGGTCCAATCCAAAAATAAAGGACATAACTAATATATGAAAGCCTATAAATAGAGGATAATCCACACACTAATTATATATATATTTGGTCGGTCATTCATTCATTCAACACTGCTCACTAAAAATATTTACAAAATAAAATAAAAATTTATCCCCCCTAAAGCTCTATGCAGCTTTCTCTCTTTCTTTGGTCATAGATGAGCATCACCTTACTTAAAACGTTGAAGTGGCTTTGCAGGTACAACCTCCCATGCTCAAATTTTATAACTTAATTTTGTAAACTTTTAACGTCTAATGTTGCTCGATTATCAAAATATTCCACTCTTTACTTCTCAACCGGAGGGAACAATTGTACGGGCTGGCCCAAACCGAGTTCATGCAGAAGTTTGGGCTTAGACCCACAAATTAGGCCCAGTATAACTTTTAAGCCCACACTCCTTTAGCTTGTTTAACCTCATAACTCCTCTATTAATCTCAAGAAAAATCCCTTTTAAGCCCACAAAATGGACCCCTGTAAATCTGCAATCGAGAATAATGGTATGTTTGGATTGATATAATAGGAGGGAAGAAAGTGTAAAGGGATAAAAATGAGTATATCAAAAAACATAGATATGAACCATTGAAAATGAAATGAGTGGCTCAAATCGAAGGTCGGGAATGAATTATAACTTAAAAAATGATTATTTGTGAGATAAATTTGTTATTTGACAATTAAAATATTTGTCTTTTTTACTTGTAAAATCTAAAATGATATAATTAAATTTAAAACATATCTAATTACACTCCATTCAATTACTTTTTATTTACCGAATAATATTTTGAAATATTATATTATAAACATATCTCTTTTTTTCACAAACAAAGTTATGGTACATTATCTTCATTTCATTATGTTATATTCCATTATATTTGATTACATTTCATTATTGTTATAATTTGAGAAGAAAATATATATTAACATTTGCTTGAGTTTAGAATTACAATGAAAGACATTTATATAGGCATTATACAACTATCATGTTAAATACATAAATACACAACTACCATGCATATTCATTGCTTGGTTGAATATAATATAACTTTACTCTCAAACTCAAGATGGTAGTGAGGAAACCAGATTGAGTTTGGAAACGAGGGTTGTATAACGGTCAGTAAGAAAAGACTTGGTGAATATATCAATTATTTGATCATCGGAGCGTAGATACACTTGTTTGGAGACAATAACAATAAGATAAGACATGTTTGGAGACAGGACAATGAGACAATACCTGTTTAGAGACAGAGACAATGAGATATCCATAGATCGAAACTCAGACGTCTGATACCATGTTAGAATTTGTGAAGAAAATATGTATTAACATTTGCTTGAATTTAGAATTACAATGAGAGTCATTTATATAGGCATTATACATTTATAATATTAAATACACAACTATCATATTAATTGCGTGGTTGAATATAATCTAACATCCCCATAAAACTCAAGATGATAGTGAGGAAACCAGATTGAGTTTGGAAACGAGAGTTGTGTAATAGTCAGGAAGAAGAAAAGACTTGGTGAAGATATCAACTATTTAATATGAACTATGACATATACAGAATCTCTAATACTATGTTCGAATTTGTGAAAAAAAATATATGTATTAACATTTGCTTGAATTTAGAACTATAATGAGAGACTTTTATATAGACATTATACAACTATCATATTAAATATACAATTACACAACTACCGTATTAAATACACAATTATCATATTAAATATACAATTACCATATATATTTGTTGACGGTGGAATTTGGTCTCAGGGCAATACGGGAATATCGCCTCCGAGGGAATCCTCCCTCAATAGTGAATTTGTTTGGTTATGGGGGACCAAAGGCAAATAAGCAAAAGACAGATAAATGCACCAATCGACAAAGAGATTTAACGTGGTTCGGCGGATCTTGGTCCGACCTACGTCCACGGGCACAAACATGATGATACTTTTTATTACTGAAATATGCTTCTCGGATCTTTTTTGTGTTTACAAGTCAGAGCTTGATGATTCTGATGCCCACTTTTTACCTTCAACTTGTCCTCTTATTCTCTCTTTTTTGTTGTTCCTCTTTTCCTTCACTCTACCCTCCTATTTATAATGGTGAATAAATCATATTCCTATTTGTACAAGAATTTCCTAGTTGAAACTATTCCTTTTTCCCATAAGGATTCCTAGTCAAAACTATTCCCTTTTTCCATAAGGATTCCTAGCCAAAAACTACATTTACTTCATTTATCCTATTAGGATATTAACTCACCAGTTTTCCTCATGAAAATAGGATAACTTGTCATCTTATCCACAAGGATAGGGTGTTATCTTCTGGAGCACGCCTCGCTATATGGTCGGTCTTCATGAGGTCGGTCACAATAGTTTTTTGTACTGAGAGTGCTGTTGTCGACCTGATAATTGCCCGGTCATCCAATCTTTAAGTGGTCGGGTTAACGATTTTAAGTGCTCGGCCCCTGACTCATGTGGTCGGGTCGGTATTAATGATCCGGACCAATAAGGGAATTACCCTTTTACCCCTGTCGTGCTGCTTAAATGACATAGTGCCCGGAAAACACCATCAACATCTGTCCCCTAGTTCTCGGTTCCAACGAGTATACAAGTTGGTGCCGGGAACTATAAAAAGATGGTGTGCTGATCGCCTTGCTGGTGGTCACTCCAGAAATCACAGAGAAAAACGCATTGGCTGCAAATCTGGTCATTCCTGCCACCTTCATGTGCTCAGTCAACGAGGATCCCGATATCTACCCGTGGAGAAAATGTTTTGCCCTTATGCTGATGACGATCGACTCGGTGGGACGTAACCCGATCCCGAGCTGAGAAGAACATTTGGCTCTGGGGGAATGTTACCTCCCCAGACCAATAGAGGGCCGACCATGTGGGAGATGCTTCGATCCCATGCCGATGATAAGTCTCTCGGTGGGACGTATCCCGACCCCGAGCTGAAGAAAGACTTGGCTCTGGGGGAATGCTACATCCCCAGTCCAAAGAAGCCGACTCGGTGGGACGTAACCCGACCCCGAGCTGAAAGAAAGACTTGGCTCTGGGGGAATATTACATCCCCAGTCCAAAGAAGCCGACTCGGTGGGACGTAACCCGACCCCGAGCTGAAAGAAAGACTTGGCTCTGGGGGAATATTACATCCCCAGTCCAAAGAAGCCGACTCGGTGGGACGTAACCCGACCCCGAGCTGAATAAACCATAAGGCCTCGATGGAATAAAATCCAGATCCGAGCCGATTAACCAAGCGGTCTCGGCGGAACGAAATCCAGCCCCGAGCCGAATAAACAAGTGGCCTCGGCGGAACGAAATCCAGCCCCGAGCCGAATAATCAAGCGGCCTCGGCGGAACGAAATCCAGCCCCGAGACGAATAACCAAGCGGCCTCGGCGGAACGAAATCCAGCCCCGAGCCGAATAACCAAACGGCCTCGGCGGAACGAAATCCAGCCCCGAGCCGAATAAACATCGGCCTCGGCGGTACAAGAGCAAACCCGAGCCAGGAAGAAACATCGATCTCGGCGGTACAAGAGCAGACCCGAGCCGATTAACCAAGCGGCCTCGGCGGAACGAAATCCAGCCTCGAGCTGAATAAATAAGTGGTCTCGGCGGAACGAAATCCAGCCCCGAGCCGAATAACCAAGCGGCCTCGGCGGAACGAAATCCAGCCCCGAGCAGAATAAACATCGGCCTCGGCGGTACAAGAGCAGACCCGAGCCAGGAAGAAACATCGATCTCGGCGGTACAAGAGCAGACCCGAGTCGGAAAGAAACATCGGTCTCGGCGGTACAAGAGCAGACCCGAGCCGGAAAGAAACATCGGTCTCGGCGGTACAAGAGCAGACCCGAGCCGGAAGGAAACATCGGTCTCGGCGTACAAGAGCAGACCCGAGCCGGAAAGAGACATCGGTCTCGGCGGTACGAGAGCAGACCCGAGCCGGAAAGAGACATCGGTCTCGGCGGTACGAGAGCAGACCCGAGCCGTAAAACAAATATCAAAACCATTGTGTGAGCCATAACAAACAAGCATAATCAAATGTCAACCTAAGTCATAAGAGGTTTTACTCACATTTTTTGGATCTGTTTCCTTCCGCTTTTTCGCCTCTTTTCCGACTGGCTCCGGCTTCAAGCCCCTCATTATTCGTCTCTTCCATCCTCTCCAGTTTGTCCATCATGGATTTTAGAAGGATTTGATTTTCCTTCCTATCTTTCTTCATATTTTCCTCCATCTTCTCCATCCAATCTGCTGTTGAACTCCCTGACGACCAGTGATTTCCATCTTCTGCCATCGTCTTACTACGCGAACTGCTTTTTGTAACATTCCCCACAGACGGCGCCAACTGTTGACGGCTGATTTTGGTCTCAGGGTAATATGAGAATATCACTCCCGAGACAATCCTCCCTCAATAGTGAATTTGTTTGGTTATGGGGGACCAAAGGCAAACTTAGCAAAAGACAGATAAATGCACCAATCAACAAGGATAGGGTGTTATCTTCTGGAGCACGCCTCGCTATATGGTCGGTCTTCATGAGGTCGGTCACAATAGTTTTTTTGTACTGAGAGTGCTGTTGTCGACCTGATAATTGCCCGGTCATCCAATCTTTAAGTGGTCGGGTTAACGATTTTAAGTGCTCGGCCCCTGACTCATGTGGTCGGGTCGGTATTAATGATCCGGACCAATAAGGGAATTACCCTTTTACCCCTGTCGTGCTGCTTAAATGACATAGTGTCCGGAAAACACCATCAACAATATTAATTGTTTGGTTGAATATAATCTAATAATTATAAATCATCAATTTCTATCATTAGCCTGAGAATTGCAAAAAAAAAACTCCAAACTAAGTAAAGAATCATGTTGTATGCTCATTTTAGCAGAAAATATAAGCAAATAAACAAACTCTTAAATTGTCAGTAAATAAATTATAACAAAAGAAGCCACTATGACAGTACACGAAGGCAACCTTTACATGGATTTAAGATTTTAAACTAACGAATAAAGTGCAACAAACAACAATCATTTAAAAAAAAATAAAAAAATTTAAAAATGAAAACAATCCTTTTCAGCATGCTCAAGAAGTAAGAGAAACATCAAACGGCTGACATGTGACTGTTATTATTATTATTATTATTTTTAAATGAATTTATAGGTTTGTAGTAATAGATAAAAGAAAAATTAATCTACAATCGCATATAATTATAAAAATTTTAGATTTTCCTGATAAAATAAAAGAAACTACAAAATTACAAAAGTTTTTATGACTTTTTTTTAAAAAAAATAAAAATTAGAGTATAAACTTTATATCTGATCTAAGTATACTGATAAGACCTTTATCTAATAAACTTAATAAAAATGGACAAAAATATTTTAATGATAAAGATATTAAGTTAATATAAAAAATTAGACAAATAGTCAAAGATATTTAAAGGGACGTGCGATAAGACGATATTATTTTTTATCCCACAAAAAAATAACAGGACGAGATAATGATGATTTCCTCTCTCATAATATAGAGTTATATTAAGCGTATTTATAAGGTGTATCATTAAAAGACATATATATTTGAATATATGGCATTCATGAAATGTACAAATTGAATAGACATGTCTCTTATAGTGAAATTATATAACTATTTACAGTGAAAATATATATTAGAGGGTTATAACTTTTTAAATGATTACATCCTTAAATTAAATATATATTTTCAAAGACATCCCTCCATGTTTATAAATAGACTCTATTGGGTTCTCATTCAATCATTCAATTTTTTTCATTTGTCTTTAGGCATATTAGAAAGTATAAGCTCTATATAATAGAAAGAGTTTCCACCATTTTTCCTAATTCGTGTTATTGATTCAATGAGTACCCCTGAATCAATAAGTCACCAATAATTCTCAGAGAACGTTAGTCGCAAGATTCGTAATGCACCGAGACGGGGCTAATAAATTTTTAAGGATAGAGACAAACTTGACTTGGTGTAATTTTTCATTTCATCTTACATATTATAAGAATTTTACAGGTTTGTCTAATTCATTTGAACTATATGGTGCATGCATGATAATTATTATTGATTATTATTTCTTTACGAATTTTGCATGATTAAATGAATGACAACGCATCCCGCCAACATGGTTTGAGATTTATTTTGTAATTTTATGGGGTTTGACAAAAGAAGAAATGTCATCCTGGAGTGAAATCGCCCTAGAACGAAGGAGTAAAGGGCGAAGGTAAGAAGGGCGACGAAGGGAAGAGCGATCAGAATAATCACTGGATAAAACATCAATTAGAGCGACAAAAACTAAGAACGGCCGAAGCAGCGATCAAGACGATAACATGCGATGCAATTGATCCCACGACTACAGCAGTTAAGCAGTTCTCCCTCCACGATCAAGCAGTTGAGACGCACAGCCCCTTGGAGGCTTATTCACTTAATCAAACACCCCTTGCTCAGGAGGTTTGAACCTTACACGTTTCTCTTTCTTCTTCGCGCATAAAAATCGCGCAAACAATGGGTTTTATCAAATGTATATCCATATTCTGAACATTGTCATCCCTACCCGTTCAGGAGATGAGGAAAGAAGAACTGTTTAGGTGTAATGAGGTATTTCCAACTTGATTAACCAAGGTTAAAAGCGTAAATACAACATACATGGTTGTATAATAAATTTTAAGGAGTATTAATAGCACCGCTCTAAAATTTTCATTTCATTTATGAACTTGTGGGCCAAACGGGCTTGGCCCATTATGGCCCTATGACCTTATATCAACAAGCCCAGTGATACACACTTGTAGTCAAAAGGGCTTGGCTTGTTGAATTTTGTAGTAATTAAAGCTATAATTAAATGACTCTATGTGCCTTAAAAGATAGTATATAATTTTTTTATTATTATTATCATTTAAATATTGATAATCTTTATACTATTGGTGTACATAACCCTCAAGGGGGCGTGACTATATTGACTATTTTCATTTTCTTAGCATGCCAAATTTGATTATTTTTATATTATTAAGGATTCAACATCTTATTGCACATTTATTTATATTTTTTTATTGTATCATGTGGTTGAACAACAACTATAGACTATAGTACTATTGTCATTTTCTATACCCACAGGAAACAAAGAATATGATATTGGATCGCTTCGGTTTCGTCGATACTACAGTCAACTATCATATATTATTTTGTTATGAATGCATCAAGAAAAATGTAAATTGATTTTTTTTTTTACAAATATATTACATATAATACTACTCTCGAAATAATGTGAGAAAGATTCCAACCTTAAACCACCAAAATAATTGAGAATGTGTCAATTATCAACTACTACATCAATCAATGGTTTCACAAGGAGTGTGGTTTGGTGACAAATGACTTAAAATTTGATTATTAGGTAATGAATTTGAGTTCATGAGGTGTATTTCTTATAAAAGTCTAAGACAACTAAAGATTTTACCTTATCCGTTTAAGCCAAAGTCAAATAATTTAACGACATAATTTTCAACGTTTAAAAAAAAAATATTTTCATAAAATATGACATGTCACGTACCTAGCAACAAAATTTATACTTTCATATATTAAAGCCGGAAAACGTTTAATGGATATGTTTTCCAAAATAAAATAAATAAGAGAGCTTGTTTGGTATGATATTATCAAAATAGAAAAACCTATATAAGTTATAAGTGTAATATCTAGCTACATGCATCACCACCATCAATGCATAATAATCTAAGGCAATTTTAGGTGGGTTTGAAAATGGTGCAAGATTATAAATAAACTTTAGGTGGATCAGTATTCTTTTGTTGACAATTTGAAAAAGAATTTTACTATAAATAGGGAGCTCTTTTGTGAGCTAATTTCATCCAAAAAATATAAAGCTTCAAGTGAAGAAAGCTTTGAGAGTGTAGAGAATGTGAGGTTTTTTGTAAAGTTTGTAAACACTTTGTAAAGTCTATTCAAGTAGAAATAAAATCATTTTTCCTTATAAATACTCTTAAGTGATCAGAGAATCA
>SKCR01050445.1:0-38806 GCA_019454045.1 Zanthoxylum bungeanum
CCTTTAAAATGCCGTATGAAGGACTTTCTTAACTGAGTAAACCTACCTATACTCCCCGACGCCAAGTTCTTGAACCACAAGATGGCAGACTCGCCCAAAGTCAAAGGGAACACTTTGCAGATGGCCTCTCCTACCATCTCTTGGATTTCCATCAATAAGACAAACTTTTCACATAGGACTTGGGATCCGTGTTACCTTTATACAGATCCATAGAATGCATAGTGCACCTTCTAGGGAACTCCATTGCCATTATCTCCTTGGTGAAAGGAGAAACTGTCTCCATGTCTCTGTCATCTCATGTTCCCCCTTCACGTTTTCTTCCCACTTCCTCATCTCTTTTCGGAACCAACTTCTCATCTGGTTTTCAGAACTGCCATGCTCTCGGTCACCATTATCCCTTCTTCCTCCACTCTGGGCACGGTCTATCTTGTAACTGGGAACTACCTGCTCTACCCCGGGTATCGTTTCAGATTACTCTCCGCGCAACAAGGACTATCATTGGAGGACTTCTGGGACTTCCTACCTTCTTCTTCTCCCCATATTCCCCTCATCGGTCAACTCCGACGATGACTACAGATCTCATTCTCTAAACACCCCTATTTTCATTTCCATCATCACCTTCTGACCTAGCAACCTTCTTTCCCCTTGCTATTTCTTCCTTTCTACGGTTGGGACCTACCTCTATTCTTTCATCATTTTTATTTTCTACTTCCTCCAACTTCTCCATCATAGCTTTCATGAAGATTTAAGTCGATTCTCTCTCCTTCTGTGCTTATTCTCTCTCCTTCTGTATGGTTTCTTCCATCCTCTCTATCCACTCCGTTGTTGAACCCTCTGAAGACATGTGGTTCCCGTCTCCTGCCATTGCATCAACGTGTTTGCCACTTTTTGTACAATTCCCCACAGACGGCGCAAACTGTTGACGGTTGATTTTCATTCCAGAGGTAGTTCTGGAAGAACACTCCTCAAATAATCTCCCATCAATTGTGAATTTGTTTCGTTTGGGGACCAAATGCAAACTTAACAAGAAATCAGAAAACACACAACAAATAAAGGATTTAACGTGATTCGACGGAATGGATCCAACCTACGTCCACGGACACAAGGAAAAAATGAACTTTTATAACGTGGTCGGGTATGACCGACTTGCCTATCTATCGAGCTCGGCTGACCGACCTCTTACAAACTCACTTTTACACTTAAGCTTTAGCTCTCTATTATAAGTTATGCGTAATGAATTTTTTTCCAACCCTCTACAACGAATTCTCAAGCCTTTTATATACTAGGGCAATCTGCACTATTACATCAATCTCATGACGTCAACCACATAATTTCTTCCATTAATGTTAAGACTCTTTCCCCCATCTGCTCTGCGAACAGCCACCCTACGACCTGACACATCTGCCTTGTGACATCTATATCTCATTAAACCATGATACTTTGGGCCACTGTCATACGCTATTTGGTGTCAAAAGATTAACTAGCCGCCCACCCACATCACCTCAGACCTTTTTGGAGAATGCGAGTCCCTAGGCCAGACTCCAACCTCCTGACCAAGATCATGTGATTAATGTCGGCTGCCGAGCATTCAAGTCGGGTCGAATCCGAGAAATCAACTATCTGAGCTGTCCCGAACATCTTTCCTTCTCGGGTCGGGTGAAGCACATGAACCGACCCGACCCTGGGCCTTCATAACCTCTGAAATAGAAATCCTTTTTATACCATCCTTGCTCTGCTGGGATCCTGAAGCCCAAAAATCACTATCAACATATTCTTTTTTGAATGATCTAGATAATATCTTTAATGACATACTTTCATGGATTATAGTCATATAATATATGAAGGCAAACGAATGATCCATATATAAAAAAAAATTGAAAGAATTAAATGTCGACGACTGTTTTTAATTCCAAGGGTACATAAGGGAATTCACCCTCTGAATAAACCTCCATCGAACAGTGAATTTGTTTGGTTTGTTGGTAACCACACAAACCAAAAAAATTTGACAAGCATGCGAGGTAAACACAAGAGTTTCCGTAGTTTGGT
The DNA here is from genome assembly GCA_019454045.1 of Zanthoxylum bungeanum. Lineage (NCBI taxonomy): Eukaryota > Viridiplantae > Streptophyta > Magnoliopsida > Sapindales > Rutaceae > Zanthoxylum > Zanthoxylum bungeanum. The sequence goes on from SKCR01050445.1 coordinate 2,047, forward strand.
GGAGAGTGGCTCATACCTACATCCATGGATGAATCAAGGATATTTTATTATATCTCGGAGTCAATACCGACCCTAGCTCACAAATTGGAGGCGCAAATATAATAATACAACACCTCGGATCTGAATAAGACCGATACAATTCTCTCAAGTGGTCAGGTAACTGACCAACTTTCTCCCTCTATCTCAAGCTCTTGAGTTCTTGATTTTACTAGTTGTGAGATGTGAAATTTGCTAACCCTTGAATTTGTGACTTCGACCTCTTTATATATGCTTCAAAATATATTGTTCTGCCGACTGTGATGTCAGCCAATGTCACAAAATCATCATTATAGTTATTGTCATCCTCAACAACTCATAATCCAGCCAATTAGATTAACTCATTCCTATGCTACTGCACCGGCCTTCTGGAAGGACATCTTCATATTTACGGTATATGTCACACAACTTTAATACTGATTGACCTGTGATCCCATATTTGTTCATCGGGTCGGCACACCGATGTAAATGATACTAATCAAAACCCTCATTGGCTCTTCAACTAGATCAAGTTCATACATAATGACCTCATTCGGTCGGGTTCTACGGATTCTCAAACAACCCCGAATCCCTCTTTTTCATATGGTCGGGTCAGTATTGTTAACTTCATCCTTAACATGTTCTGCCATCGTGAGAACTTCTTTATATCATGAGGTTAGGTCAACCTGCCTAACCCCATCTTTCTTGGGGCATTTGGGCATTTTCTATCCACTTTTGGGCCTAATACAATCTCTATTATACCCTTCATCGGTACCTGAACCTCCATTGGACAATAGCCTTCAAAAAACCACCATCAATATGTGTCCCATAGTTTTCGGTATCAACGAACTTGCGAGTTGTTGCTGAGAACATCATAAAAGATGGTTGTGCACATAGATGAAAACCAACCTGATATCCTCTGGTTTGACTCCATTTTTGAACACTTCACATTATACTTCCTTATGTCTCGCCTCCTCGATATGGTCTGCTCTGCTTACTGCCAAAAATTTCCTTTCTTGACGATTGTCTTTCTTTCACCGCCATTCAAAAAGATGCTTCTAGAGTTCTAAAACGTCCCTAGAAATATGTAGAGGTATAATGGTCTTCCTTAAATGCCCATCACATCCATCAAATCCCTTTTTATTTTGTATCCCCGATGTGCCAAGTGTCATCTATCCATGACATGCCCACCAAAACTTGAACAAGTGAGATTAACCAAGCATGTGGCTTCTATCCGAGCCTTTTACTTGAATTCAACGGTAGCAATTGACATGATACATGTCACCCATCCATCACTCTAAACCTAATCCAACGATCAAGATCACCCCGAGCAGCCTATATAAAGGCCACTTTTGTTCATTTGTAACTTTTACAACTCATTCTCTTGTAAATTTCTCAAGAACCTTAAAGCTTTCGGAAACTTCGAGCTCTTTCACCGATCTTAACTCTCAATCTTCGTCTTCAACCATCTTTATACCAGTAAGTGTTCTGAGCATGCTTTATATTTCTATACTGATGCATGGTAATAGTAGGCTTCGATTGACGATTATATTGTGCTCATGAGTTGTTTAAGGTTTTTGTTTGATCATGGTGAATATATGGCATTTTTCTGGGTTTTTTTTTTTGGGTTTAAGGCGTGTGTTTCTGGATTATTTCTGGGTTTCTGTTTGGGTGTTTTGAATATGTTGGAGTTGGTGCTTGGAGCGTCAATCCAAATAATGTATTGTACATTATATTTTATTATTTATTAATAAAATAACTACATTTTCATTTAAAACCTTATTAATGATAATGTCATTATGCATATAAGATTGATATATAAATATGCTAAGAATGACATCGACCTTAGAATAGTCATGTAGTAATATTGGACACTGGGTGGTCTGACATTGGGATAATATTATTATTATAAACTATTTTTAAAGTAAATATTCCTAGTTGTTGGTTTTGGAATACGGTCGAATTCCTATAACCTATAAGACTAACATATATCGTATATTGGAATTGAAGTTCCAATGGTTTAACCCGATGTACCATGAGTAAGGGAAGCTTATATAGACATGTGGGTATTCGTTGGAGTGAATACTGAATGACTAATATGGGATTCCTAATATTTGGAAGTACACACCACCGTCAATAGGAATCTCCTCGAGTCAAGTAGCATATGTGATCCTTTGACTATAGGATAACATTGATTTTGTGTGTGATCCTCCACATTTTGATGTTATATATGTCAGAGACCTTTCATGGTTTGACCGCTAGATGTTCGTTGGGTGTGGACCAATGCACTCGTTAATCAAGTGTGTATCCATATGAGTAAGTCACGATTCTTAAGACTTTGGCCAAAGCCGATAACTTAGGGTGGATGACATATATATGAAATGGTGTTCTTATTAATTGTAAAGAATCATGGACATATCGATATGAGATGTGCGTTTCAGAAACTTGACGGTATAATAAATGTTTCCTAAGCACAACTCGGATAGCCTACGATAGAGGGATTGTTAAACATATGTGATGACCTCGACTTTTATAGTTCATAAAGGTCGTTTGTGTTTTTCGCAAATTCGAAGGTGGCCAAACTACGTACATATAAGCTAGGCTTATATGACGAATGTGTCTAGACTTAGAGACTCCCACAATATGAAGTGTACTCATTGAGCACTTGGGTAGCAGATAATTTTTGATAATAAATAATATTTGATATTATAATTATCAATTAAAATAATTAATTGTTATTGGATAACATTAATTATTTACTTTGACCCAATTAGATTAATTGGATTAATATAAAATCACACAAAGGTTTTGTTGTCATTATATATATATATATTTTGGTAATTACAAATATGTAATAATATGTGTATTTTACTTGATTTAATTGGATTAAATCAAAGTGGTAGACAAAGGCGATTAGTCACACCTAATTATACATATTTGGACAAATTGGATTAAACCCACCTAAAAGTTGATTAATACTTTTATTAATTAAAAATTGCATAAGTTTTGCTATAAAAGGCAAACTTGAGCAAGTTTTTAATTAAACTTGATCTTAAGAAAGTTAAGCCTGTGAAATCTAAAACAAGCAAGATTTAGAAATATTAGCATAAGTAAAAGAAGTGTTTGGAGAAGCTTTGGAAGTTCTCTACAACATTTCAATAAGGAGAAATCAAAATTGGATCTTGGAATCAATCTTGCTAACATTGGAATCAAGATTGGATCTTGGAGTCAAGCTTGCTAACTTTGGAAGTTCTCCACAATATTTCAACAAGGAGAAGAAGATTGGATCTTGAAATCAAGCTTGTTAGGTAAGTTTTATCTTTTCCAAAGCTATGTTTTCATTAGTGCCATTAGTGAAACATATAGTGATGTATTATGTATTGGATAGATAATAACATAGCTTGATGTTGAAATTAGGCTAATAAATTGTGTATGGATGATTTGGAAACATAAACACAATATGCTTGTGATTGAGTCAAAATGTTTATGTTGGACATAAACATAAAATTAGAGTTTGGAACTCTAGATAAAAGTTTAGAGATATGACTATCATTTTAGAATCACTTGACCATATTTGAGTGACCTAGAATTGTTCAAGAATCACTTCATTGTAGGATTCTAATTTGGTTTATTTTTTGGATTCAAAATTTACGCATGTGTGTATTTAAAACAAAATTTATGTTTTTGTAAAAATATCTGATATTTTGAAAAATATGATTTTTATTCTATAACATATGTTGATATTGATTTTGATGCTAAGAAAATAATTTTGGGTGTTTGAAAGTGTTTAGGGAAGGTTGGAAGGAATTAGGGTTAAAAATCTTATTTCCTTCAGCTCTATATTTCCAGAGAGTTGAAAGAAAATATTGCATTTGAAAAAAAAAGAATGATCAGCGCACACATAATGAAATCTGTTTTTGTCTTTTTTTGAGTTTTTGGACTCCGATTCAGTCCCGATTTTTTCCTATACACTCGTAATGGAATATACTATTTCATTAAAATATTTAAATATACACCTATGCTCAAATTACCACGGGTTAGAACTATTTTCGTTGCGCGGGGCACCAATCCGGCCCTATAGGTCTCACAACCGCCCCAAAAAAATATACGTTTTTGGCTTTCATGATGCTGTTATATATTGTGTGTTTTGGGTTTCATGATGCTGATGTGTGTGTTTCTGGATTTATTGGCTTAGATTCACATAAGTAATTCGGGACGGGTTTATGTTTTTGGTTATGCTCCTGCTCTGTTAAAAACTTATTATTTCGCCATTGCTTAGGCATTTAGAACATTCTAGGGTTAGCAACTCGGTAAGGATAACAGACTAAACCCTAGGTAGATAATAGGCCCAACTAATAGTAAAATAGGCCCATACAATTTGTAGAAAAAGCTTAGCTTAACTTGACTAACCTTTCCACTCGGGCCATTCTAGAAATGTCAGAATCCGAAGTCTCTTCTACAACTCCCTTTGTTGTTCTGCCTGTCGAAGGCACATGTCCCACGTCCAACCGAGCCAATGGGAAGCTCGGGATCAGTAGGACCAGTGACCTTGACACAACACCAACCCCCTCAGAAGAAGAAAATCAATCATTCTTAGTAAGAATAGCCCACCCCGACCCAAACACCTCATTCATTTGACTTCATCAATCTTGACATGGACAGAGCTTTTACCATAACCTATATCAAATTGGATCATCTTAGGGGCATATTCAGTATTTTTGATGAAATTAGCTTGGACGTGACTGAAAATGTGATCAGGGGAGCCGACCGTGTGGCGGTCAAGTTGCTCTCTGCATGGCTTTCTTCGATATGGGTTTGCGCCTGCCCATCCAAGGGTACTTTACCAAGATGCTGACAGCAATGAACCTGGCCCCATGCCAATTGAATCTGAATAGGTGGAGGGTGCCCGCTGAGCTTTATATGATATGGAGTCGAGCTGGCCTGGGTGAACCGTCGGTTCAAGAATTGAAGAGGCTTTACCGAATGAATGCCCACCCTATGAAGTACAAGGATTGGTACTGTGGGACACAGAAATTGGGCGACGCATGCTGTTCCGGGTTCGCGGCCCGGTTGGGAGTACGGAGTAGCCCGCGGGGGACTAAACGGAAGAATAATGGAGTCGCCACCCGGTGTGAACCGGGACAAAGATTTAAGGCCGCACTCACCCCTCGTAAGGGAAGACCTCAAACCGTTGGGTTCAGAATGGTCCCTTACTTATGCCACTTGTAATGAAATAATTTGTGCAATAATTTAACCAAGCCTAAGAAGGATTTATTTCCAAGGATAATCTACTCCTAAGTTCGCATGCATAAGTACAAGGCTCATATCTAAGTTTGCATATAACCTATGTCCGAATTTGCATATAACATATTTGCATATAATCTATGTCCCAATTTGCATACAACATATTTGCATATAATCTATGTCCGAATTTGAATGCATAAAGATAAATTGAAATACGGCAAGCATACAACTTCATGAACATGTTGAATGGGTGAATGCGGAAGCATAAGTAGATAACTACTGTGTAAACATGCATCATGGAAACGAACATGTGATCTTGTGAACACAATAAATGACTAACTGCGAGAACATGAACAATTAAAAAGGTAAATGACAAAACGAGTAACCATGCATGAGATGTGATGGAAGATGGTCTGTTTACCGTGGGCGTTCGTGCGGCGTTCGTAGCCGCGTTCGAACTGTAAACAGAAGGTTCGCGTTCGAGTAGCGTTCGTAAACGCGTTCGAACGAACTGAGACAGAAAACATGCGTTCGTGCGGATTTCTGAAACGCGTTCGAACGGGGTTACAGGAGTGACCACTAAAATACAGTAAACAACATGACACATACGTGAACGGATGAATATATGACACCTAATCAATAATAACGGGCTAAAAGGCGCGGCAAAGCATCGTGGTAAAGAATTTTAACCCCTCGACATAGAGGACCTTTAATCCAACTTACTAAGCTCATGCGCTAATAACATAATGCATATAAAAATAAAGACAACAATATCGGACTTCGTATACCCGATTGAACACATCTTACATTCAACCGAATATACGTCATCCGGCGCGGCGAAGCATCGTGGTAAAGGATTTTAACCCCTCGAAATGAAGGACCTTTAATCCAACTTACTAAGCCCATGAGCTAATAACATAATGCATATAAAAATAAAGACAACAATATCGGACTTCGTATACCCGATTGAACACATCTTACCTTCAACCGAATATACATCATCCGATGTGGCAAAACATCGTGGTAAAGGATTTTAACCTCTCGAAATGGAGGACCTTTAATCCGACTTACTAAGCCCATGCACTAATAACATAATGCATATAAAAATAAATTCAACAATATCGGACTTCGTATACCCGATTGAACACATCTTACCTTCAACCGAATATACATCATCCGGCGTGGTAAAGGATTTTAACCTCTCGAAATTGAGGACCTTTAATCCGACTTACTAAGCCCATGCGCATCACATTATTACATAAACAAATAACATGCAAAAATTAAATAACGATATAAACAAATCAAGATAACATGAAATAAAATATGTGCCGTATACTCAAGTGGTACGTGGAGTTGTATCCCGAGTACAAATCATACTACCGTCCATTCGAAATCGGCTATGAAATTTTTGTCCGGGTTTCCATCATATATACCACAAGAGGCGACACATTTTCCGTTTTATTCAAGGGCCATAACATACACAATTTCACAATACAAGCATTTTTCAAGGGCCACAACATGCATTACTCCACAATAATCATGTAAATAAGATTCAATAAACATTAAAAATATGAATAAAAATAGATGTGAAAAGTGCCCTCAGGTCTAACCTTTTTCGTCGACTCTCGGATTCGCGTTTCACGGTGATCGGAAAGGTTAAAGCTCCGCAACTTTTCTGGTTCACTGGTTTGCGTCTTTCCTCGCTGTTTCACTGCTCAAGCTACTGTTTTGACTCCGTTTCACTGCTGTTTTGCTGCTATATTTTGGTCATTATTTTTGGTGTTTTAGGCTACTGTTTTTGCGGTTAAAGGGCTGCCGTTTGTTGGCGTTTTTGACTGCTGTTTTGGGCAGTTTTTGGACTATTTTTCAGTACAGTTCTATGACAATTTATGGGTAGTTTTCAGGCTTATTTTCACAGTAAAACTGGATGGTTTAGGCAGATTTTTTAGGCGTGAAGCAATGAGTGGAGTTTGTGGTTGCAGTTAGGGGCTTATCTATTGTTGTGGGGGCTAGTAACGTGAGGGTTAAGGGCTGCTGAAGGAGTGAATGGTCTTGGCTTTTAACGTGAGTGTGGCAGTGTGGGTTCTTGGTGCGTGAGGGTATGGATAGTGGCTGATGTGTGCGTGAGGGGAGTAGGTCTGCGTGAGTGAATCGCCGATTTGTGAGGGGCATTGTGGCTTATAAGGACTGCGTTGTTGTTCGTTTGGTGGCTTACAGGTCACGTTGCTCTTGGTTTGTAGCCGAGAGAAAGTCTGAGTGGGTTGTGGCTTAAGGGGCGCGTGAAGTGTATGGCTATGTGGCGTGGGGCCGTGAGGGTGGCAGGTGTGAGTGGCAAGCGACGTGAGTGAATGAGGGCAGGTGCTGTGGGTGTGTGCTATGGATGATGGCGTGAGTGGGTCTTGGCTGTTTCTTGTGAAGGGTTTGAGGCAATTGAAGCAGTTTATTTTTTGTGTTTTTGTGAGAATATACGTGAATGTTGGAGAGCTTTAGGGTTGCACTTGTTGTTGTTTATATAGAGAGAGGGAGAGACGTGTGGCTTTAGGGTTTTCTTTGTGCTTGTTTGTGTGAGAGGTGAGAAGAATTAGGGTTATACATTGTGCATGGAATTTTTAAAATAAGGAAAGAAAGATCAAGTAAATAAGGGAGGTATTTAATTTATTTAAAAATGGAAAGAATATTTGTATTTTTGGTGGGTAATATATTAAATTAGGTGAGTGATTTATTTAATTTTGGAATTAGATTTTAATTAGATTTTAATTAGATTTTAATTTAATTTAATTTAATTTAATTTAATTTAATTGTTTTTTTAATTTAATTTAATTTGTGACATGTTTTAATTATTTTTTGGATTGAGCTTGGGTGAGATGAGCTTGGTTTTGTATTTCAAGGGTCTTGGGCCAGGTTAAATAGCTTGTGGGGTTTTTTTGGCTAAAGGTGCTTTAAAACGAAGGTCCAACAAGTGAGCCAGAAGCTAAACAAGCGAATAAAATCTAACAAAATACTAATTCCCTTCCGACGTCCGTTTCCCGCGACTTCCTCGACTTAAAAGGTAGTGTCTCCAAATGAGACTCATCATAGGGACTTACATGTAAAAATGCAGTGCCCACAGTCGCTCCCACTTTGATGGGACTTGTGCAGTGTGTGACAATGACAATTCTATCAAAGTACGTGCAATGCATTTTTACTTACGTGGCTCGCCAGCTGTTGCTTAACTTACTTGTTATCCTGAGATGTTCTGACCTTTGGGCTTTGTTCCCGAATTGCGTTGAGAGAGAGCTTTATTCCCCTGGGCTTTATTCCCGAGCTGTTTTGAAAGTGGGCTTTATTCCTCTAGGCTTCGTTCCCGAACTGTGTAGAGATATGGCTTTATTCCCCTGGGCCTTGTTCCCGAACTGCTTTGAAAGTGGGCTTTATTCCCCTAGGCTTTATTCCCGAACCGTGTTAAGATAGGGCTTTATTCCCCTAGGCTTTTTTCCCGAACTGTGCTGAGAGAGGGCTTTATTCCCCTGGGATGTATTCCTGAACTGTACTGAGAGAGGGCTTTATTCCTCTAGGCCTTGTTCCCGAACTGCGTTAAGATAGAGCTTTATTCCCTTGGGCCTTGTTCCCGAACTGTGTTAAGATAGAGCTTTATTCCCCTAGGCCTTGTTCCCGAACTGCTTTGAAAGTGGGCTTTATTCCCCTGGGCCTTGTTCCCGAACTGTGTTAAGATATGGTTTTATTCCCCTAGGCTTTGTTCCCGAAATATGCTGAGAGAGGGCTTTATTCCCCTGGGCTGTATTCCTGAACTGTGCTGAGAGAGGGCTTTATTCCCCTGGGTTGTATTCCTGAATTGTGCTGAGAGAGGGCTTTATTCCTTTAGGCTGTAGTCCCGAACTGTGTCAAGATAGAGCTTTATTCTCCTGGGCTGTATTCCCGAAATGTGCTGAATGTGGGCTTCATCCCCGATCTGAGCTGACTGTGGGCTTTGTTCCTGAATTGTACTGAATGTAGGCTTTATCCCCGATCTGAGCTGACTGTGGGCTTTGTTCCTGAATTGTACTGAATGTGGGCTTTATCCCCGATCTGAGCTGACTGTGGGCTTTGTTCCTGAAATGTGGGCTTTATTCCCGAACTGAGCTAACTGTGGGCTTTGTTCCTGAATTGTACTGAATGTAGGCTTTGACCCTGGGACTCATCCCAAAACTGATACTGATGTTCATGTGTCTCCATACCCGGAGTGCCATAACCGAAAAAATTGATGTTGATGCTTATGTGGGTTTCGCCCCCCCCAGAGTGCCATACCTGGCAAGACTGATACTGAAACTAATGTGGGCCTCGCCCCCAGAGTGCCATACCCGGCAAGACTGATGTTGATGCTAATGTGGGCCTCGCCCCCAGAGTGCCATACCCGGCAAGACTGATAATGATGTGGGCCTCAATCTAAGGTTTCCTAACCAAATCCAACACTAATGCGGGCCTCAACCCTCAGATTACTACCCGAATCTAAAACCAATATGGGCCTCAACCCTAGGATTACTACCCGAATCTGATACTGTACTTTCGCTGTTTCTGATTGGCTTGTCTTTGCCGCTTTCTGTTTTCTTTCTTCGAAACCTGTGAATACAAAACAAAACAAACACAAAAGAGATGCAAAATGTGTTACGTGTATGCATGCATGCATGAGTTTCCTATCCCGTCAGGTTAGGTCTTCTGCCAATTCTCTTGGTGACTGCTCAGTCTTCTCTCATTCAGGAAAAATACTGCTTCAATCTATCCATATTGATCGGTTCGGTGAACTCATTTCCTTCTAAGTCTGACAGTCTCACTGCCCCATTTCCCAATTTCTGAATGGATATCCTGTCCTTTCTGCTTGCTTCTTCCGAGGACTCCATGTGTTCTAAACATCGCTGAATATCATAGTGTCATGGTTGAATGCTTTTGTCAAATATACTCATGTTACAGGTTGAAAAGATGAGACTCAGGCAAGTAAACGAAATGAACGCCTTTATTATCATTAAGAAAAGGTTCGAATAAGTAGACAAAATCAATGTCTTTATTAAAAATGCATGATCAAATAAGCTAGGGAGGACAGCTTCATCATTCGCAGCATTGCCTTCTTCCTTGACCTATGGTTCTTTACTACTGTTATCCTCTATCTCAATGCAAGAAGCCTGGTGGTTGAGAGTTTGGAGGACAAAGGTTTCGAGTAGGCCGGAGTTGATCATGTAGGTGGGTGGTGGAATGGAGTGGTAATTAGGCAAATGATTTCTGTATGTGTTATGTTGTTCTTTTTCTGGATTGGGTATTTTATGGGAGTCAATGAGGTTTTGGACCTCATGCCTAGGCAGGTACAGTTGTCAGTGTCATGGCCTTTTTCTTGATGGAAGTAACAATACTGGTTTAGGTTGAGGTACGGTGGTACAGGGTTCGGAAATGACCTAGGTTCCAAAGGTTTTAGAAGTCATTGTATTTTCAGCTTTTTAAATACATTTGACAAAGGTCTACCAAGATTGGAGAATCGCATGTTCTTGACGGTAGCGACCTCGGCAGTAACGGACTTGGTCTCAGAAGGCCCTCCAAAAGTTCTTCTTCTATTCTAGCCATAAAACTTTCTATTTTCAGCCTTCTTTTCTTCAATATCCATAACAGTCTCTCTCAACTGTCGGAAATCTGCAATCATGGAGGTCATCCTCCTCAGCTAGCCATAAATTGAGGGTTTAGTACCCTTGATAATGTAACATCCCGCCTAAGCCAGGATGCTACCGGTAGGAGACAGGCTAATCCTGACTCCATAAGCCTCTGACTTTGACGAAATTTCGGCATGACCTCTGCTAAAAGTCATACAACCTGGATTAAAGTCCAGCACCTCAAACAACCTAAAGGGCCCAGACAAATAATCAACACTAGAATAATCAACTCAAGACACAATACCACTGGGCTCCATTCCCGAAAATGCGTATAAACAAAAACCTTTACAACTTAAACTTATACAATTCAATTCTCTATAACTAAATTCTTAAACAAATTGACTTGAATCCCACAAGAGCTGGTGACTGACTGACTACAACGCTGCTATCCGGCTTCTGAAGCTCTGGTATCTGTGGTCGACCGATCAGGTCGCCAACCTGCAAAACTCAAACACTGTTGTGGTGTGAGTCATAAGACTCAGTAAGTAACTATGCTCATTCCTTAAGCGTCAAACACATGCAAAATCTAAGCTCCGTTTCTGTAATCATCATATCTGTCTATGTGGCCATACAAATATATAATAAGTCTGAATTAATTATCTAACTTATAACCATTTAGCAAAACACAATCTGTATTACTGATCTTTTATTTGATCATAAACATGCTTTAACTTCTCTTTGCTATTTTCCTTAACGAACATCCATATTAACTACATCAAATTCATCCATCACGCTTCTCCTGCGCTACTTTAATATCTTAGTACTTACTTGCTTACTCTTTGCTAATCTAGTTTGGTTATTTACCTTACTTATCTTTCTTTTATTTTATTGAAATATCATCAAATCGGATTTAAATATAATATTCTTTCTATTGAACAACCACCAAACTAATATTAACCGCACAAACATGAATATAAAATCTTATAATCATGAACTAGTGTTTTACAACCTGTTCCTTCCATATAAGCATACAATGCACACATACATCAATCAATACTCATAGATATAATCATGCTACCATTCATTAATGTCCACTTTATGCGTCACAAATGTTAACTAGAATGTATGATTTAAATGCATGACTTTTATAAGCTATGCAGTACTTTAATCATGTCATGTTTTTATGAAATATGTCTTGAAAATCTTTTCTGAAAACTGCTTTCTAAACTTTTTATGAAATCTGTCTTTCTGAAATACTATTTTCTAAAAACTATTTCTGAAAATTGTTTTTGAAAACTGAAGTCTTTATCTGAAATCTGTATTTCTGAAAACTGAAATCTGTATCTGAAAATTGAAAACTTTCTCTGAGTTATGTGTCTCTGTCTGAAAAACTGGACGTATGAGGGCGTTACGTATCGCCGTCCCCTCATACGCCTATCTGGAGGCAGAAGTGCAAAACCCTGACTTTGGGGCGTTACGTATCGCCGTCCCCCAAAGCATGCCACTATGTCTCATATCTGGTGGTCTTGGGGCGTTACGTATCGTCGTCCCCCAAGCCACAATCTGGAGCTGGGGGTGCGGTGTTGGACAATTATGACCCATAGCGTCACTATTTGTACAGATCATGATGTTGTTGTACAAATTAACTATGTGACAAAGGAGATTGCACTCTTATCATTTGTGATTAGATCACCTAGATGTATAAATGATAGGAGGTCCCTGTGATTTGTTCCTGGATTGAGAATGATATGAGACAGTATCAATCCACAAAGGATAAATCATTAAATATCCCTAGTTAGAGTATTATCGAGATTAGACATCGATAATACGTAAAAGACTAGTATTAGACTTGTGCGCGTTGTGAGGGCACAACGTCATAGTTCTCATATATATTTGGGTATAGGATACTCATGCAAGTGTAATAGGATGTTGTGTTTTACCGATGGTACGGGAAACAGCTTCGCTCTGGATACCCCCTCAGAATTCCATTGGTAGTATGACTATGTGTCTATGGAAGTTTGAAATCAGGGTAGGTGTATTTGGTCTTAACCTGAGACTTGCACCGCTAATACTTGCGACAATCAATATACTTTGGTTGCGATCGTCCGGGGCTTTAACAGGTTCTGTGTACGCCTATGCTGGGTATATTGAGAATCGTAGTGTAATGGGTGTGATGTCAAAACGGAAGTGTCACTCCAGTCATATGGAGATGATGATCGCGTATGGATACATAACTGGTTCTCTAAAAAGGTTGCAACCGTCGGGATAATATGACTTGGTCATGATTATCCGATATTAAAGAGACTAGTTGCTCGTAATCCGATATATGCTTCGTACGGGGCAGATATTGTACCAGCCCCAGGCCTTGCATGTGATCATCCGATACTGGATCGAAATATGCAATACTACGTATACTACGCCTGATATAGATCCTTTATTCCTGTAAGGATATTTCTGGAGAATTGGGAATGCATAGCGCTTTGCTAGAAGCCAACTTTGTCTTGTAATTCGGTATAAACGTAGTACGAGGTACTTACGTGTTCGGATAGTCCGACGACTGAATTTACTGCCAACATATCTGGGGATCTCATGGGTCGCTTCCCAAAGATTCACCGATGACGTATGACTCGCACTTTTAATTAATATGGGATTAATAAGATGAGAGAGAAAATTAATCTGGGATTAATTGCATAGATATTTTATCTGGGATAAAATATCATTAAAAGAGAGATAACGATTAATTTGGAATTAATCGATTAATTAATATATTCGATATATTAAACAAGATTGGATTTCGACGCGGAATTAAAATTAGATTTTAATTCGGGCGAACGAGTTAATTTAGAATTAATTCGTTAGCAACGTGAATAGTGACTTCGTTAGGCATAATCATTTAATTACGACGCAACAGAAAATTCGTTAATTTGGAATTAGCGAACCCGAGCCCGGGATTATTTGCGAGCGCATTCGCATTTCGAATTCGAGTGCGGCACGCAAGTCAAATCAAGCGTCAAATCATTAGTCACATCAAGCGTCAAATCACTTTTCACTTTGAGTGATGTGACTTGACAACTTGATGGATAGATGTGACTTGATGGAAGTGGTTGAAAGCTTTTTGAAAGCTTGATAGACATATACTATTATTTTAACATTTGGTATATGTTGAATTGATTTTAGAAAATCAATAATCACTTCACACTTTTTCAACTCTCTTTCTCTCTTTCCTCTCTTCATCTACACGCCCAAGGGGCTAAAAACATTCTGGTTTTCTGGTTTGCAAAACTGTGAATGAGGGAAGCAAGTGCTTGGTTTTTGTGGCAAAAGTCAAGAGAGCTAGCACTCCGAGAGACATGCGAAGGTGATAGGGAAGTCCACCCATGACCCGGGAATCATTTCACGAAGCTTGGAGCTTGACGAAGTTTATCCACAATGGCCGAAATGCAGTGGGCTGTGACAGTGGACTGCCGAGCATGCAGTGACCAAAAAGAAAATTTTTGTTCGTCAAAGCGTCACTCAACCGATCGATGTGAGTATTCCGCAACTCCTCGTTGTATTCACTTATGTTTCATGCTTGTTTATTGATCCTTGGGACCTTAGCAAACTCCAACAATGGTATCATGAGCAAGGAAAAGCATGAAAAAATTTAGGACTTAATATTTGGGTAAACTTGATTTTGAGCATGTATAATGAAATTGGATGAATTAGTATGCTTAAAAGTGTTTTAATTGATGATTGTTTGGATCAATTTGATTAAAAATTATTTGGAAAAAATTTGCCCAAAATTTTGGTGTTGGCCGAATGTAATGCCTTATTTTGTCTTGGTGATTTTTTGAATTTTGATTCATTGGATGAGTTGGAAATCATTCGGGATGTTGATTTAATGTCGATTGTGGAATTAATTGGATTGAATTTGAATCGAACATAAAATCCCCAATATTGCCGAGACATAAAGAAGCATGAATGGGTTTGATTTTTGATGAAATGTGTTGGACATGTTTTGTTGTAATTGAGCATGATTAATTGTATAAATTAATGTTTTGGAAATATTGATTTGGGTGATTAATTGTGTTATACACTTTAGTGTAATTAAATTGGGAAAATTGGATTTTTGGAATTTCATTATTTGGGCCTTAAATTGGATTTGGGCTTGTTGTGTTGTAATTGGGCTTTTGGGCTTGGTTGTACTAAGTTGGGTTTAGGCAAAATTGGTTGGATCCAATTGGGCCCAAAACCGCCTCTATAAAGCCCAAATACGACTAATGGACCTTTAAAGTTTAATTGGGCCTAATTGGCCAAAATTGATTTATGGGCTTATGGGGTAACTCCCGGATTGGATTTTGGTTATTGGGTTCGACCCGAGTTGACCAAAAGTCCACGCCTTAAGAAATTAATTAAAAGCCCATTGGACTTTAATTAAATTGACGTTGGACGTTAATCGGGCTTTGAGACCCGTAACGATTAAATTTGGAATTTAAGTCGTAAAGGTTTATTATTAAAGTGTAATGTTTAATTTGGAATTAAATAAGCGAATTAGAATTAAATGCATATTGAATTGGATTTAATTATGTAGTTTAATTTAATTCAAGAATTCATACTTTGAGTACTTATTCGCAAAACGAGTTTGACTCGAGCAAAATCAAATCGTTGTTTGAACATTGGATGATCACTAATTATCAGATTAATTAATTTGATTAGATTGATTGATAACATGCTTGTGTGAATACATGGTTGCGATGCATGGATAATGTATATCGGATGGATATTATATGGGTGGGGCAATTTTAGAAATTGTTGTAATAAATTGATTTATTAATTGGACCTGCGTGTTTAGCCTTATTACCTCCTTATTCTTTGTATTCTCTTCTCACCTATTCCCCTCAATGTAAATGAGGTTTCTTTAGAAGTGTAGTGTAACGGGTAGAAGAAATATTTGTGCTAGCGGGAGAGAGAAATGGAGAGATTTGATCTAGGATCCAGTGTAAAGTATCCATCCGCATATCATTATTATTTTATTATACGCGCTTTATTATGTGTTTAGAATGCATGTTTAAGGGTGTATGATGATGAGACCTTAACAAAGATAATAAATTGGTTGTCAATTTGCACTCGAAAAACCCTCACAAATATTAAGCATTTTTCCTTCCATTGAGTGATTCTTACTCAAGATCCGAGACTGGCATTGGCTTGTTGGCCAAAGTCAAGGCCTTTGTCCGTTAAGGATGTGTTTGAATCACGATAGCTTTATTCCATGTCAGTGTCTTGTCCAAGTTGTGGTTTGTTGGCCAAAGTCAAGACCACTTCTTGTCCATCGACATTGATTACGAAGCTTTCCATGGTCAATGGGTCGCGCTTAACTGGGATCACTAAGTTTGTTGTGTCAAACCAAGGCTTAGTTGATTCAGAGGAAAAAGGTTAGGTAATACATTAGATGTATTGGCATATATAAGATATATGTTTCGGACTTGGATGTCCCCCCACTGGATCTAGGAATTGGATTGGATCCAATTGATCTTAGAGATCTACCTAGTTAATTATCATACAATTTATTGGCCAAAGTCAAGATTGTGTGATATTTAACGGGATCCTAGCCCGCTAGGAAACACGGTTTCCCGAGTACTCGACAGAGGGTTAGAGGCTCGCCGAAAAATAGTGGGAGGCAAGAATTGAATTTACAATATTCGTTTAATTACTTGCCATACGCGCTCAATCACAAATATCATTCGTCAAATGTATTTAAATGTTAGTTGGACTAATATTTAAATCGTTGTTTTAATAAATAGTTGGACTATATTCAAACTATTCATTTATAGTTGATTTTATAATTGGATTATAGTAATCAATATAATTGATTTTAATCTATTAAATTATAGTTGATTAAATAGTTGGACTATTGTAATCATTATAATAAATAGTACCTAAATCGTTGATTAAATAGTTGGACTATTAAAATCAAGATAAAATTGAAAGATTGACATTTAAAGTATAATCCTAGGGAAAATGTATTTAAATGGTTTAATTTTCAAAATTGGGAATAAAGTTTCAGGATAATCCTGAAAACTATAAGTTACTTTATTTGATAAAATAGCATATTAGGCCTAAGCCCGGAGTTAAGCAAATAGTAGAGCATGATCATTGGAAGATCATGTAATGATAACTTTAGTGTTTAATACATTAAGCTTGTCGAAGTAGATTCCTTAATTTTTGAATCAGAACTAAGGATTAGATCCTTAAAGTATGATAAGAAATTAAAGGATCTTCAAAAATCTATACTTAGATCTTAGAAGTACTAAATTGCAATAATAACTCTTGAAGAGTAATAACTATTCTCAAGGAGACAAAGTCAAACTTTGCAATAAGGCAAGTAGCGCAAGGCACAACTTACTTCGATATTCTAGAAGTCCGAGGCTTGGCCAAAGGCTTCTGGAGTGTTGAAAAGGGCAAATGCAAAATCATTATAATCTTCTAGGAAGATAAATGACATATCTTAAAATGTCTGCCTAAATGTGGCAAACGGGATCGCGGAAGCGTGACTGTCGTTTGGACAAAGCAGACATGAAGGAATTGAAGAACGAGCAAGGGTCCGACTTCAAATATGTTTGTCATAAATATGTTCACTACTAGTATTAAAATTGGATTTTAGATACTTAGTGTGATACATAAATATATATTGATGTTCAGAATCTGTTTTGAACAGGATACTAACTTCAATAGAGATTTATCTGCAAATTAGAAACGGGATGAAAGTCGCGGTTTCAACCGTAGATACCAAAGTTTAGGAACTACCTTTCGGCTGTGTACCTAAAATAGGAAACTGTTATAATGTAACTAGTTTGACTAGATACATTATCTCTATATCAGTGTATAACCGCTACGGGTGTACCTTTATATTCTAGAACACTAAAGTGTTTCATTATATAAAGATGATATTGAGATAACACATTAGATGTGAATAACAGAATTTATATTTTGAATATAAATAAATCTCAAAAATATAACATGACAAACAAATAGCATGATAGCTTTATTCCATGTCAGTGTCTTGTCCAAGTTGTGGTTTGTTGGCCAAAGTCAAGACCACTTCTTGTCCATCGACATTGATTACGAAGCTTTCCATGGTCAATGGGTCGCGCTTAACTGGGATCACTAAGTTTGTTGTGTCAAAACCAAGGCTTAGTTGATTCAGAGGAAAAAGGTTAGGTAATACATTAGATGTATTGGCATATATAAGATATATGTTTCGGACTTGGATGTCCCCCCACTGGATCTAGGAATTGGATTGGATCCAATTGATCTTAGAGATCTACCTAGTTAATTATCATACAATTTATTGGCCAAAGTCAAGATTGTGTGATATTTAACGGGATCCTAGCCCGCTAGGAAACACGGTTTCCCGAGTACTCGACAGAGGGTTAGAGGCTCGCCGAAAAATAGTGGGAGACAAGAATTGAATTTGCAATATTCGTTTAATTACTTGCCATACGCGCTCAATCACAAATATCATTCGTCAAATGTATTTAAATGTTAGTTGGACTAATATTTAATCGTTGTTTTAATAAATAGTTGGACTATATTCAAACTATTCATTTATAGTTGATTTTATAATTGGATTATAGTAATCAATATAATTGATTTTAATCTATTAAATTATAGTTGATTAAATAGTTGGACTATTGTAATCATTATAATAAATAGTACCTAAATCGTTGATTAAATAGTTGGACTATTAAAATCAAGATAAAATTGAAAGATTGACATTTAAAGCATAATCCTAGGGAAAATATATTTAAATGGTTTAATTTTCAAAATTGGGAATAAAGTTTCAGGATAATCCTGAAAACTAATAAGTTACTTTATTTGATAAAATAACATATTAGGCCTAAGCCCGGAGTTAAGCAAATAGTAGAGCATGATCTTTGGAAGATCATGTAATGATAACTTTAGTGTTTAATCCATTAAGCTTGTCGAAGTAGATTCCTTAATTTTTGAATCAGAACTAAGGATTAGATCCTTAAAGTATGATAAAGAAATTGAAGGATCTTCAAAAATCTATACTTAGATCTTAGAAGTACTAAATTGCAATAATAACTCTTGAAGAGTTAATGACTATTCTCAAGGAGACAAAGTCAAACTTTGCAATAAGGCAAGTAGCGCAAGGCGCAACTTACTTCGATATTCTAGAAGTCCGAGGCTTGGCCAAAGGCTTCTGGAGTGTTGAAAAGGGCAAATGCAAAATCATTATAATCTTCTAGGAAGATAAATGACATATCTTAAAATGTCTGCCTAAATGTGGCAAACGGGATCGCGGAAGCGTGACTGTCGTTTGGACAAAGCAGACATGAAGGAATTGAAGAACGAGCAAGGCTCCGACTTCAAATATGTTTGTCATAAATATGTTCACTACTAGTATTAAAATTGGATTTTAGATACTTAGTGTGATACATAAATATATATTGATGTTCAGAATCTATTTTGAACAGGATACTGACTTCAATAGAGATTTATCTGCAAATTAGAAACGGGATGAAAGTCGCGGTTTCAACCGTAGATACCAGAGTTTAGGAACTACCTTTCGGCTGTATACCTAAAATAGGAAACTGTTATAATGTAACTAGTTTGACTAGATACATTATCTCTATATCAGTGTATAACCCGCTACGGGTGTACCTTTATATTCTAGAACACTAAAGTGTTTCATTATATAAAGATGATATTGAGATAAACACATTAGATGTGAATAACAGAATTCATATTTTGAATATAAATAAATCTCAAAAATATAACATGACAAACAAATAGCTCAAACTGATTTGATCAGAAGAAACTTAATGTGGCATTGTAGTCTGGGACACAATCAAACAAGACTCGTATATCCACACTTTTGAAGAGTGGGTACTCGGACTAATTTGATTCCATTCAAATAAAGTCTACGAATCTAGTTTATTGGGCAAAGTGCCTATAACACTATTTACTTTGTAAAAGTGCAAATGCCACCGATCTGTTAGCCCTAGTTCATAGTGAAGCAAGTGGGCCCATGTCTAGCTAGGCTAGAGGTGGATATGAATATTTCGTGACCTTTACGGATGTGGCATCGCGTTATGGTTATGTGTTTCTTTTGAAGAATATAAATCGGAAACTTTTAAGTTTCGACACGAAATAGACAAACAGATCGGCTATAGTATTATACTGTCACGGTAAGACCGTAATGGAAAATACTTAAACAATAAGTTTCTCAAATACTTGAAAGCATAGTATTCTTTCAATGAGAACTCCTCCCGGAACATGTCAATTTGACGGTGTGTCCGAACTGAGTAACCGAATTTTGTTGGACATGATAAGGTTAATCATGAGTCGCTCTGAGCTACCATTTCCTTCAACGGATAAGCTTTAACAGTGCAGAACTTATTTAGAATAAGGTTCCATAAAAATCTGTTTGACAGATATCATATTAGATATGAACAGGAAAGAATCAGGTTTCACATTCCTGAATATTTGGGTATGCTAGGCATATGTTTGGATGATACCAAACTAGAACCCAAATTGGATAAGTGCCAATTTTAGGTTGTCCTAAGGAAACCATAAGCATAGTGCTTATACATCTCACTAGAGAACAATTTGATTGTTGCTCACCATGCGGTTTTCCTAAAAGGAATACCGATATGCAGTGGTAAGTGGGAGGATAGTAAAACTCGATGAAAATCAGAGTAATATTATTCCAGGCACTGAATCTTAATGGAACATGAATAGTTCATCAAGGATGAAACTATACCACAATCTTCGAATACACAAGAACCGCGTATATCGGAGAGAGTCAGAAAACAACCTGGGGTATGAGTTTCTGATCTCACCTCATAAAGATGTCTATCTTATTGAGGAATACCAACTGAATATGTATGAGGAAGTGATACAAGGTATTGACTCTCCCTATTATGGCAAAGTGTCATGATGTCCAAATTGGATTCCATGTATATCAACTTAGTTTGGATACTAGTTGATGTACTGCAAGGCATTGTGCCTATTGGTACTATATAAGTCTTCAAGGAAGACATACATAGAAGGCAACATACCAACGTATAAAGCTAGGCTTTTAATGGAAATGTATCATTATCAACATTGTGTTGATTACGATTCAACCTTTTACCTGTTGCCATGGTAAATCCATTTGGATAATGCTTGCTAAAGCTGCATGTTTCATTTATGAAATATGTCAGCTTAACGGGAAAATCGCTTTCCTGAAAATGAAACCTTTTGGAGGATGTTTACAACATCCTGTCAGTTTTGTCGTAACATAACTAGCAAACAAGGTTTGCAGGTTATTCGATCCATGTTTGGATTGAAGCAAGCATAAGGTTCTTGGAATTATCGTTTTGATGTGATCATAATGGTTTATGATTTAATTCAAAACGAAATGATTCTTGTGTATATAAAGAGGTTAGCGGGAGCGCACTGACAGTGGCTGTCCTATAAAATAATGATAATATGTCATTTCTTGGAAAATATATTCACATAATAACAATCGGTGAAAGCTTGGCTTTCGAGAAAATTCTCTGTGGAATTCTTGGGAGAAACAACCTTTATTCAAGGAATAAATATCTTCTGGGAAAGATTTAAAGTTGTTAAAACTCTCCGAGAAATCGTACATTGAAAAATGTACGCGACCTGGTGTCTCACACCGCTTTGAGCATATGGATTCACAAACAGACCATCCAAGTGATAGTCATTGGATTGATGTTAAGAACATCCGTTAGTATCTTAGAGAACTAAGGATGCTGTCTTAATCTTTGGAGATGGTGAACTTGAAGTGACTGGGATCACTGTAGCAAGTTTCCTAACCGATAAAGACGACTAAAAGTCACAAACGGTACTATACAGTTTGAATAACGGTACAGTGAGCTGGAAATCTTCCAAGCAAGATACTGTTACCGAATAAATAACAAATACGGGTTATTGCTGCAGCTGAGGCGGCAATAGAAGCCTTCTGGGTCGATAAATAAATCTAATTAGATTAGATATAGTTCTGTTAGCAACTGAGCTAGGCGTCAGCACAGGCTAAAGAATTAATGGTCTCATCAACGATCCAGATACATACTTCGATATTCATCTGATTCGTTCGGATCATACATCGTGGCGATGTGATGATCGAATAAATCGCATCAGATGATAACCATGCAAATCCGCTGACGAAAGCTTTTTCTCAGCAGTTTGAGCCAACCGTACATAGTTCGGGTGTAGGGACGTGACTGCTATAGGCCAATGGGAGATTGTTGGACAATTATGACCCATAGCGTCACTATTTGTACAGATCATGGTGTTGTTGTACAAATTAACTATGTGACAAAGGAGATTGCACTCTTATCATTTGTGATTAGATCACCTAGATGTATAAATGATAGGAGGTCCCTATAATTTATTCCTGGATTGAGAATGATATGAGACAATATCAATCCACAAAGGATAAATCATTAAATATCCCTAGTCAGAGTATTATCGAGATTGGACATCGATAAATACGTAAAAGACTAGTATTAGACTTGTGCGCGTTGTGAGGGCACAACGTCATAGTTCTCATATATTTGGGTATAGGATACTCATGCAAGTGTAATAGGAGGTTGTGTTTTACCGATGGTACGGGAAACAGCTTCGCTCTGGATACCCCCTCAGAATTCCATTGGTAGTATGACTATGTGTCTATGGAAGTTTGAAATCAGGGTAGGTGTATTTGGTCTTAACCTGAGACTTGCACCGCTAATACTTACGACAATCAATATACTTTGGTTGCGATCGTCCGGGGCTTTAACAGGTTCTGTGTACGCCTATGCTGGGTATATTGAGAATCGTAGTGTAATGGGTGTGATGTCAAGACGGAAGTGTCACTCCAGTCATATGGAGATGATGATCGCGTATGGATACATAACTGGTTCTCTAAAAAGGTTGCAACCGTCGGGATAATATGACTTGGTCATGATTATCCGATATTAAAGAGACTAGTTGCTCGTAATCCGATATATGCTTCGTACGGGGCAGATATTGTACCAGCCCCAGGCCTTGCATGTGATCATCCGATACTGGATCGAAATATGCAATACTACGTATACTACGCCTGATATAGATCCTTTATTCCTGTAAGGATATTTCTGGAGAATTGGGAATGCATAGCGCTTTGCTAGAAGCCAACTTTGTCTTGTAATTCGGTATAAACGTAGTACGAGGTACTTACGTGTTCGGATAGTCCGACGACTGAATTTACTGCCAACATATCTGGGGATCTCATGGGTCGCTTCCCAAAGATTCACCGATGACGTATGACTCGCACTTTTAATTAATATGGGATTAATAAGATGAGAGAGAAAATTAATCTGGGATTAATTGCATAGATATTTTATCTGGGATAAAATATCATTAAAAGAGATAACGATTAATTTGGAATTAATCGATTAATTAATATATTCGATATATTAAACAAGATTGGATTTCGACGCGGAATTAAAATTAGATTTTAATTCGGGCGAACGAGTTAATTTAGAATTAATTCGTTAGCAACGTGAATAGTGACTTCGTTAGGCATAATCATTTAATTACGACGCAACAGAAAATTCGTTAATTTGGAATTAGCGAACCCGAGCCCGGGATTATTTGCGAGCGCATTCGCATTTCGAATTCGAGTGCGGCACGCAAGTCAAATCAAGCGTCAAATCATTAGTCACATCAAGCATCAAATCACTTTTCACTTTGAGTGATGTGACTTGACAACTTGATGGATAGATGTGACTTGATGGAAGTGGTTGAAAGCTTTTTGAAAGCTTGACAGACATAGTTCGGGTGTAAGACACTCGAGTGACTGGCTATAGGCCAAGTGGGAGATTGTTGGACAATTATGACCCATAGCGTCACTATTTGTACAGATCATGGTGTTGTTTTACAAATTAACTATGTGACAAAGGAGATTGCACTTTTATCATTTGTGATTAGATCACCTAGATGTATAAATGATAGGAGGTCCCTATAATTTATTCCTGGATTGAGAATGATGAGACAATATCAATCCACAAAGGATAAATCATTAAATATCCCTAGTCAGAGTATATCGAGATTGGACATCGATAAATACGTAAAAGACTAGTATTAGACTTGTGCGCGTTGTGAGGGCACAACGACATAGTTCTCATATATTTGGGTATATGATACTCATGCAAGTGTAATAGGAGGTTGTGTTTTACCGATGGTACGGGAAACAGCTTCGCTCTGGATAGACCCCCTCGGAATTCCATTGGTAGTATGATTATGTGTCTATGGAAGTCCGAAATCAGGGTAGGTGTATTTGGTCTTAACCCTGACTTGCACCGCTAATACTTGCGACAATTAATATACTTTGGTGCGGTCGTCCAGGGCTTTAACAGGTTCGGTGTACGCCTATGCTGGGTATATTGAGAATCGTAGTGTAATGGGTGTGATGTCAAGACGGAAGTGTCACTCCAGTCATATGGAGATGATGATCGCGTAGGGATACAGAACTGGTTCTCTAAAAAGGTTGCAACCGTCGGGATAATATGACTTGATCATGATTATCCGATATTAAAGAGACTAGTTGCTCGTAATCCATATATGCTTCGTACGGGGCAGACACTGTACCAGCCCCAGGCCTTGCATGTGATCATCCGATACTGGATCAAAATACGCAATACTACGTATACTACGCCTGATATAGATTCTTTATTCGTGTAAGGATATATCTGGAGAATTGGGAAGGCATGACGCTTTGCTATAAGCCAACCTTGTCTTGTAATTCGGTATAAATGTAGTACGAGGTACTTACGTGTTCGGATAGTCCGACGACTGAATTTACTGCCAACATATCTGGGGATCTCATGGGTCGCTTCCCAAAGATTCACCGATGACGTTATGACTCTCACTTTTATTAATCTTGGGATTATAAGATGAGAGAGAAAATTATCTGGGATTAATTGCGTAGATATTTTATCTGGGATAAAATATCATTAAAAGAGAGATGACGATTAATTTGGAATTAATCGATTAATTAATATATTCGATATATTAAACAAGATTGGATTTCGACGCGGAATTAAAATTAGATTTTAATTCGGGCGAACGAGTTAATTTAGAATTAATTCGTTAGCAATTGAATAGTGACTTCGCTAGGCGTAATCATTTAATTACGACGCAACGGAAAATTTGTTAATTTGGAATTAGCGAACCCGAGCCCGGGATTATTTGCGAGCGCATTCGCATTTCGAATTCGAGTGCGGCACGTAAGTCAAATCAAGCGTCAAATCATTAGTCGGCATCAAGCGTCAAATCACTTTTCACTTTGAGTGATGTGACTTGACAACTTGATGGATAGATGTGACTTGATGGAAGTGGTTGAAAGCTTTTTGAAAGCTTGACAGACATATACTATTATTTTAACATTTGGTATATGTTGAATTGATTTTAGAAAATCAATAATCACTTTACACTTTTTCAACTCTCTTTCTCTCTTTCCTCTCTTCATCTACACGCCCAAGTGGCTAAAAACATTATGGTTTTCTGGTTTGCAAAATCGTGAATGAGGGAAGCAAGTGATTGGTTTTTTGTGGCAAAAATCAAGAGAGCTAGCACTCCGAGAGACATGCGAAGGTGATAGGGAAGTCCACCCATGAGTCGGGAATCATTTCACGAAGCTTGGAGCTTGACGAAGTTGATCCACAATGGCCGAAAATGCAGTGGGCTGTGACAGTGGACTGCCGAGCATGCAGTGAGCAAAAATAAATTTTTGTTCGTCAAAGCGTCGCTCAACCGATCGATGTGAGTATTCTGCAACTCATCGTTGTATTCACTTATGTTTCATGCTTGTTTATTGATCATTGGGACCTTAGCAAACTCCAACATGCGGATCTATGCTACCACCCAAACTCAAAATCTGGGGTCTATGGGTTTACGTATCGCCGTTCCCCTAGCCCGGCTCGAGGATCTGAGAGCGTCCCCTCAGTCCTCCACATGTGCATATGCCTCTGAATCCGTCAATTCCATAATATCCGTCAATTCCAACTGAATCTCAAGTTACATACTGGGGTGAGTTTTTCCCTCATGCCCCGAAAACCACAAAACTTATGCTTTAAAATCTCAAAACTGTATCAAACGTTTTCCGAAAACACTTTCTTCAAAAGCAATTGAGACTATTCTTTAAAACACTTTGAATTTTCAAAAAAATTGTTAATTTTAACTCAATTTTCTAAAAATCACAGCTCACATATGTGCATATTCTTTTCTTATGCTTCCACCTACCTTAACCATGCTTTCTTATATGCCTATCTTTAGGTTGTCATGTAATTACATGCATCTGTTCATGCATATCTATAAATTAATGACATATGTATTCTATTTCATATATACTTTCATCATACATGCTTGAGTAAACACGCCATAACCCGTCTACAACTTACTTCTATATATATTAGTTATTGATTCTAGTTTTATGCTTAGTTACTTACTTACGTTGCTATAAAACCTGCCAACTCATATAACCATTATAAATTTTAGTTCTATATCAATCTACACTTATTCTGTTCTTACTATACTTTGCACGCAACAACCAAATTCACTTTCATTATAATTTATCACAATCTTATAAACATATGCAATCCAATGTACCTTTTACATTCATAATACTATGTATTTATATTCAAACTAGTTAAGCTTAAATGCTATAAATACATACATCTACAAATTTCTATTTTTCAATTTAATGCTACCATACAAGTTTCATTCACATTTACATAAGTCAATATCATTCAAATTCATAAACCCAATCCTAACTTTCCAGTTCTACATTTTACGAAAGGCACATATTGCATTCTATTTATCCTCACTAATCAACAGAAACAAAAAGCCACTGCTCTACTATTCACGGCATGTAGCTTATTATAACCAACTTTAAGAGAAAATTAACCCAAAGCACATGCATATAATCTCTTAAGAACTCCAAATTATTTACAAATCTATGAAACTGGAAAACAAACTCTAGAACCTTTACAGCACGCTCAAACATTTACAAATCTGATTAATAGCCAAAATCTCAAGAATTTGTAATCCATAATTAATTAACACCCAAAAACATCCTAATACCTCTTGAATAGTTTTATTCTCTTACAGCCAACACCAGAACTCACAGCTCTAATACACATCATACATTTACATTTTATCACTATTGCTTTTTCATCAAAATCAAGTTCAAAATAGGCATTATAATATCACCATCAATTTATAATAAATCATCATCTTATATACGTTACACACGATTCGCTTTATCATCAAAATAAAACAACATTAAGCCTTTCTTCGTCATATTGAATTTAATCAAGCACTACTTTGAAATCATAAAATTTAAAAAAAAAAAACACAACAAAGCTAACTTATGCAAACATTTAATTTAAGCTCAAATCACCATAATTTCTTCATAACACAAACATAACTTCAACTTAACCACCAAGGTTCGGCCAAAGAAAGTTCTGTTCACACATTGAATTTCCTTCAACTCCCATCAGATAAACTCATGCTAAAACTTTACCAAAAACATTAATTACCATCTATCATCACCAAACATAAGCAAAATCAATCCCCCACTCATTCAACAGATTTCGGCCAAGGCATAACTTTAGGTCCATTCAAGATTTCATCACCACATTTCATGCCAAATACTAAATCTAGACTATGTTTAACATACTTTTAACTCCTTATCAAGATCAATTTCGAAATTCAATTCAAAACCCATATGATAAAATTAATCAATTTCAAGGAAATCATAGGTCATAGTATACTTACTATTGTTATCCATAACTAAAATCAGAAATCTAGTTGCATAATTCCTCTTATTCTTCATCTTCTTCTTCACGCTCGACCTCTCTCTCTTTCCCAGCTCTCTCACCGGCATCTGCCTGACCTCACCGGAATCCAAGGCTGTGCTGGGCTTGCCGGTAGCCAGAGCAAGGCCGGACAGCGCCACTCACTCTCTCTCTGACTCCCCTCCTCTCTCGATCTCTCTCCCCTCTCTTTCTATTTTCTGGTTTTCAGTCTCTGTTTTCATTTCTCCCTTTCGTGTTTGGTGTTCTGTGTGTATATGTATGTGCACGTGTGTGTATGCTAAATGTGTGGTGTGGGTTTATTACACATGTGAGTGTTTCTAGAATGTGTGATATAAATATCTTGATTTATTTTTATTAATTCAATGAATTTCCAAATTAACCCCTTAAATTAGTTAACAATATTCTTTAATTAATTTCTTATAAAATTCTCATTTTACCATACAAATTGACCTCGCGTTCGACAAGACTACATAAGTGAAAATAAATTTGCGCAATCTCGTTAAAATAACCCGGGTCGTTACAGATAATCATCTTTATCTGGTCCTTCTCAGAGGGCCGAGTCTGCATTTTCAGAAGCTGTCTTCTCCAGCGGTCTACATACTCCTTGAAGCTTTCCTCCGGCTTCTGCTTAGTGTTCTCCAAATCACGGAGTGACAAATCAATTTCCAAATCTGTAACATATTGCTTCAGAAAAGCATCAGCCAGTTCCCTTCAATCTTCCTTAATCTTCTTCTCAAGGCTGTGATACCAAACTACCGGCACCCCCTCAAGTGACATCCCAAACATTTTCTTCACTTGACGCTTGGATAAACCCACTGAACTCATAACTGAAACATACTGACGGAGATGGACCCTCGGATCCCCATTCCCGTTGAACTTAGCCATATCCGGCATCTTGAATTGAGCTGGCAATTTTTCTTCGAAGGTCATTGCCTCATAATCTAACAACTCTTCATGTTTACCCCTCATTTTGCGGGTAACTGTTTCAACCTGATCCCGAAGCTTCTGAAATTCTTCCTGAGACCCAATCACTCTGCCTGTTGCATACTCTGCCATGTCGTCATCAAAAGTGGGGATTTCATCCCCCAACCCATTCGGAGGCTCCTCGCGCCTCACATTCTCAGAATTTCCTCCAGCACGGGGTACAGCCATACCAGCCACAGCAGTAGTCAAGGCTTGCAACTATTCAGTAATTTTGGCGAGACCATTTTCCAACTGATTTATCCGGGATACCTCGTTATCGGATGTACTCATATCTGTTACCGGTCTTTTAGTGAGTCTTCCCTCTTCCCTAACCCAACGGGAATCTATGACATCTTTTTATAGACATAGAAGATGTTAACAGGATATATGTATGCATGAGATGAATGAGATACATACGATACAAGGAATATATCAACTCATTAAAATTTTCACACAAATCGGCCCATCATCATTTTAGAATCTTTTGGGCTAACTGTCATAGGAGTGAACTCGTCCCAGTTTAAATGGCCCAACAAGTTCACATCTCATGGTAAGAAGTCCAACCGTATCCAAATGATAATATTCCTAAACATAAACATATAATGGCCCATTGGCGTTTTAGAAGCTTTTGGCCCAATCGTCATAAGATACGTTCTTATCCCAGTTTAAATGGCCCAACAAGCCCATACCTCATGACAAAAGGTCCGAATGGATCCAAACGACAATGTTCCCAAACACAAGCACAAGTAAATAATTCTTATTAGTTCTACGACTAAGGTTCACATGCGGGTTTACGGGGGTGTGGACAAAGGCTCTCGCTGACGAAGGATTACTCACAACTAGGTCTCCCCACTCAAGGGTCCGAGCGACCAAGTGAGCGCACATTTTTTATACACTACGGTACGTGCCAACGAGCTATGGTGTGTGACTGACTGTCAAATGGATTTCCCGTTGTAGATTCCCCAGAGGGAGGGTGGAGTGAGACTCTCTTAAGTACCCAAGCCTCTTAGGCTCTTATCGCTTGGTGTTAGGAATAAACAACTAGTCCTCCAAATTAGTCCATCACAGTAGGCTATGAGTAGATGATTATCTAGGTGCCTTCATAGCTTTTCCTTATAGAAAGGTAGTGAGTGAAGGAAGACACCAAACCATCACCTAGCCTTAATAATGCCTTTGATTAAACCACCCCAACCCATAATAGACACGGTTAACTTAAAGCACAAATCACAAACATTACAAGACATTATTTCGGGGCCGATTCTCTATCCCTAGTGGAGTCGCCAGACTGTGGGACATAGAAACTGGGCGACGCATGCTGTTCCGGGCTCCCAGCCCAGTTGAGAGTACGGAGTAGCCCGCGGGGGACTAAACCGGAGAATAATGGAGTCGCCACCCGGTGTGAACCAGGATAAAGATTTAAGGCCGCACTCACCCCTCGCAAGGGAAGACCTCAAACAGTTGGGTTCAGAATGGTCCCTTACTTATGCCACTTGTAATGAAATGATTTGTGCAATAATTTAACCAAGCCTAAGAAACATTTATTTCCAAGGATAATCTACTCCTAAGTTCGCATGTATAAGTACAAGGCTCATATCTAAGTTTGCATATAACCTATGTCCGAATTTGCATATAACATATTTGCATATAATCTATGTCCCAATTTGCATACAACCTATTTACATATAATCTATGTCCGAATTTGCATACATAAAGATAAATTTAAATACGGCAAGCATACAACATCATGAACATGTTGAATGGGTGAATGCAGAAGCATAAGTAGATAACTACTGTGTAAACATGCATCATGGAAACGAACATGTGATCTTGTGAACACAATAAATGACTAACTGCGAGAACATGAACAATCAAAAAGGTAAATGACAAAACGAGTAACCATGCATGAGATGTGATGGAAGAGGGCCTGTTATCATGGGCGTTCGTGCGGCGTTCGTAGCCACTTTCGAACGGTAAACAGAAGGTTCGGGTTCGAGTAGCGTTCGTAAACGCGTTCGAACGAACTGAGACGGAAAACATGCATTCGTGCGGCGTTCTGAAACGTGTTCGAACGGGGTTACAGCAGTGACCTCCAAAATGCAGTAAACAACATGACACATACGTGAACGGAGGAATAGATGACACATAATCAATAATAACGGGCTAAAAGGCGCGACAAAGCATCGTGGTGGTAAAGGATTTTAACCCCTCGACATAAAGGACCTTTAATCCAACTTACTAAGCTCATGCGCTAATAACATAATGCATATAAAAATAAAGACAACAATATCAGACTTCGTATACCCGATTGAACACATCTTACATTCAACCGAATATACGTCATCCGGCGCGGCGAAGCATCGTGGTAAATGATTTTAACCTCTCAAAATGGAGGACATTTAATCCAACTTACTAAGCCCATGCGCTAATAACATAATGCATATAAAAATAAAGACAACAATATCGGACTTTGTATACTCGATTGAACACATCTTACATTCAACCGAATATACGTCATCCGGCGTGGCGAAGCATCGTGGTAAAGGATTTTAACCTCTCGAAATGGAGGACCTTTAATCCGACTTACTAAGCCCATGCGCTAATAACATAATGCATATAAAAATAAAGACAACAATATCGGACTTTGTATACCCGATTGAACACATCTTACATTCAACCAAATATACATCATCCGGCGCGGCAAAGCATCGTGGTAAAGGATTTTAACCTCACGAAATGGAGGACCCTTAATCCGACTTACTAAGCCCATGCATATCACATTATTACATAAACAAATAACATGCAGAAATTAAATAACGATAATAAACAAATCAAGATAACATGAAATAAAATATATGCCGTATACTCAAGTATTACATGGAGTTGTATCCCGAGTACAGATCATACTACCGTCCATTCGGAATCGGCTATGAAATTTATGTCCGGGTTTCCATCCTATATACCACAAGAGGCGACACATTTTCTGTTTTATTCAAGGGCCACAACATACACCATTTCACAATACATGCATTTTCTATCTATTCAAGGGCCACAACATGCATTACTCCACAATAATCATGTAAATAAGATTTAATAAATAGTAAAAATACGAATAAAAATAGATGTGAAAAGTGCCCTCAGGTCTAACCTTTTTTCGTCGACTCTCGGATTCGCGTTTCACGGTGATCGGAAGGGTTAAAGCTCCGCAACTTTTCCGGTTCACTGGTTTGCGTCTTTCCTCGCTGTTTCACTGCTCAAGCTACTGTTTTGACTCTGTTTCGCTGCTGTTTTGCTGCTATATTTTGGTCACTATTTTTGGTGTTTTAGGCTACTGTTTTTGCGGTTAAAGGGTTGCCGTTTGTTGGCGTTTTTTACTGCTGTTTTGGGCAATTTTTGGACTATTTTTCAGTACAGTTTTGGGACAATTTCTGGGCAGTTTTCAGGCTTATTTTCACAGTAAGACTGGATGGTTTAGGCGGCTATTTTAGGCGTGAAGCAGTGAGTGGAGTTTGTGGTTGCAGTTAGGGGCTTATCTATTGTTGTGGGGGCTAGTAACGTGAGGGTTAAGGGCTGTTGAAGTAGTGAATAGTCTTGGATTTTAACGTGAGTGTGGCAGTGTGGGTTCTTGGTGCGTGAGGGTATGGATAGTGGCTGATGTGTGCGTGAGGGGAGTAGGTCTGCGTGAGTGAATTGCTGATTTGTAAGGGGCTTTGTGGCTTATAAGGGTTGTGTTGTTGTTCGTTTGGTGGCTTACAGGTCATGTTGCTCTTGGTTTGTAGCCGAGAGAAAGTCTGAGTGGGTTGTGGCTTAAGGGGCGCGTGAAGTGTATGGCTATGTGGCGTGGGGCCGTGAGGGTGGCAGGTGTGAGTGGCAAGCGACGTGAGTGAATGAGGGCAGGTGATGTGGGTGTGTGCTATGGATGATGGCGTGAGTGGGTCTTGGCGGTTTCTTGTGAAGGGTTTGAGGCAATTAAAGCAGTTTATTTTTTGTGTTTTTGTGAGAATATATGTGAATGTTGGAGAGCTTTAGGGTTGCACTTGTTGTTGTTTATATAGAGAGAGAGGGAGACATGTGGCTTTAGGGTTTTCTTTGTGCTTGTTTGCGTGAGAGGTGAGAGGAATTAGGGTTTTGCATTGTGCATGGAATTTTTAAAATAAGGAAAGAAAGATCAAGTAAATAAGGGAGGTATTTAATTTATTTAAAAAGGGAAAAGATATTTGTATTTTTGGTGGGTAATATATTAAATTAGGTGAGTGATTTATTAATTTTGAAATTAATTTTAATTAGATTTTAATTTCATTTCATTTAATTTCAATTTAATTGTTTTTTTTTAATTTAATTTAATTTGTGACATGTTTTAATTATTTTTTGGATTGGGCTTGGGTGAGATGAACTTGGTTTTGTATTTCAAGGGTCTTGGACCAAGGTTAAATAGCTTGTGGGGTTTTTTTGGCTAAAGGTGCTTTAAAATGGAGGTCCAACAAGTGAGCCCGAAGCTAAACAAGCGAATAAAATCTAACAAAATACCAATTCCCTTCCAACGTCCGTTTCCCACGACTTCCTCGACTTAAAAGGTAGTGTCTCCAAATGAGACTCATCATAGGGACTTACATGCAAAAATACAGTGCCAATAGGTACTACCTTTCCACCTATACCGGGGCTGAGCACATAATATCCCATCTTTCAGCCATCAACAAAAACTTTAAAGACAAATGGTTTTGGGTCGGGGTAGTATGGGGTCACAATCAGATCATTTTCGGTGAGGAGATTGTCGTACTTACCGTTAATAGGATTAGAGGTAACAATATGCTATTTTTGTCTCTCATTCCTTCCTTAGGATTCCCATCTTCACCTTACCAACACACTTTCACCCCTTGTAGTTTGCTGGGGTGACCCACCCAAGGTGTGTCACGAGGTCAGAGTGAGGGTTCGATTAGCGTCCCAGTACGCGGGCTACTATCGCGACATAATTAACAGCTATTCCTTTGTCGGTGTGAACCTCATACCGATGACCCATCCATCTGTTAGTAAACAACCCGATATATAATGACTAACTGACATTTGCCTTTACTATTGTTACCATTCCCTCTTATACTTGGTTCTTTACAAACCCGATCTTATGTTTATTGATTCTAACCTTGTATTTTTTTTCTTGATGCAGTAATGTCTAGGAAAAAGGATTAGCAGCCCTTTCTAGGTTGCAAGGGCGACTAAGCGTTTAGTTAAGGTGGGCCAAGTTAGACCTGGCCACAGGTTCGGTTTTCGGTTCGATTTCCGGTTCGGTTTCGTTCCATTCGGTGGTTTTTATTTATTTATTTTTAAAAAAATTAATAATGATTTTTAAAAAAATATAAGATTAAAAAATTTATGAAAAATTATGAATTTGAATTTAAATTACATTAAATTACAAATAAAATTATTATCTTAAAAAAAATTAAAAATAAATTATTAAATAAAAAGCTTGAACTTGAATTTTTAAAAACTTAAGTTGCCTACGTATCCTCCAGGGGTGAGAGGAATCAAACTCACGTAGTTCCATTACAATTTTAAGATAGTTCCCCATTGGAATTTATAATTAATTAATGATCAATCATCATTATCATCAGTGCATGTTGATCCTTTAGCTCCCGTTCCGCTTGCACTTGCAGATGCATTATCGAACAAGTCTTCAAAGTCATCGGGGGCATCTTCTTGTTGCCTCAGATCAGCTTGGGTCTAATCATCCACACATGTTGTTGCTTCTAAAGTGCTTGGATGTAATGAAAACCGACTCGCTTCCAATATATTACCTCATTTGCTGAAGGCTCGCTCAACCGCAATGGTGGAAACATGTGCTGCCAATAACTCTTTAGAAATAATTGATAATACATGAATGACATTTTGATGTCGGTTCCACCAGTCAAGGACTTGAAAATTTTTACTCACTAGACTTTCAGTAGAAAACTCGAAACTGGTAGATAAATAATTATCTAATTCCGGGTTGTTAGTCATATTATCCCTATATTTTTTATTTCGTTGTAGTAACTAACGATCACTTATGCTAAGTCTTGATTGTATTACAGGTTCGATACTACTAGATTGTCCTATTGATTGTAAGTTATATCTACTAACATAATCATTAATAAATCTATTAAATCAATTTTTATTAGCCTATTATTCTTGTAAATCAATTTCATCTATTATTTCTAAATATCCATATTAACTTGTAAGGCACTATTCAAACATTCTAATTTAAATCTAGGATAAAAAACCGTGGTAATAAGATAAAGTAATGAAATGTCTCTAAAATAATTCAACCATTTTCGTTTCATAACAACAATAGCTTCAAGTAAAACAATATTATTAGGATCAGAACTTTCAACATGCTCATATAGGTTATCAACAATATTCAAATTTTCAACAAGAAATAAATGTGATGTAGGATAATAAACTTCACTAAAAACATTTGTAGCATCATTAAAAACTTTTAAAATATCTAAAAAAATTTCTCAAACATCTCATTGACTAGGAAAAAGTGTGTTATGTTGAATATTGAGAAAAAAATTACATAATGTATCTTTGTATTGGAAGGCTTGACATAAAAGAAAATAAGTTGAATTCCAACGTGTTAGAACATCTCCTGAAAATTGTATCGCTTTAATACTATTTAATTTACAAAACTTAGCCCATTCTCTCATAACTTGAGAATATGACCAAATACAATTAAATACAATCTTAATAGGATCAATGAAATATGCTAAACTAGTCAGACTATCTTAAACACATAAATTAAGGACATGACATGTGCAACGAAAATGAAAAAAATCGACCCCCCAAATTTGGTTCGCATATTTCTGTTAAAACTTTAATTGATACATTATTTGTAGATGCATTATCAAAACCAATTGTTAAATTTTTACCTAATAAACCAAATTCATCAAAAATGACTTTCATCATTATATAAATATTTTGTACAGTATGTTGTTCATCAAAAACTCTAAATGCAATAAGTCATTTTTGCATGTTCCATGATGCATCAATCCAATGACAAGTCACACCCATGTATGAGTGTGTTTGCCAATGATCACTTCAAATATCAGAACAAATAGGAAGACTACCTTTAATATCTTTAAATGTTTCATTTAAAATAATTTTACTATCTTTGTATAATTTAAAATTTTGACGTTTTGTTATTTTTCTAGTCATTCTACAAGTAGTAGGATTTAAAGCATTCTGAACGTAATTAGTAAAAGCAATTTTTTCACCAAAACTTAAAGAAATATGTGCCATACAAGTTAATTTAGCAAATTCTTCTCCATTTTTAGCATCTGAATAATTAAATAAATCTAAAGAACTCGTACCTCTACTAGATGATTCGTACCTGGCCATTTGAGTTTGCATTGTATCAAGTCCAATTTCAGCGACATGATGTCTTTCCAAGTGCTTGATCATATTGCCATATCCACCAGTAAATTTGTAAGAAACCCCACAATAGTTGCATATTGCTCTTGCACCTTCATTTTCAGTCTGGATTAAATGAAAATGAATTTTGAAAATATCGGAGGAACAAGACTTAACTTCTCTTCTTCGTGTAATGATACTAGGGACGCTCTCTTGGGTTAGCACATTTGACATGGTATTCTCAGATGAGATTATCATTTTTTGTTAAAGAAATTTTAAAGAATGAGAGAATTGAGAATGATAAATTGTAGATGAGAGAATTGAGAATGAGAGAATTATAGAAATTGAGAGAATTGAGAATTGATGTATTGAAAAAAATGAAAAACGACCCATATTTATACATTTTTGGAATATTTTGTGATACCTAAAATGCCCATAAAACTAGCCGTTTTATTAATGTTGTTAAGGGTAAATTAGTAAATTATATATATATATATATATATATATATATATATATATATATATATATATATATATATATATATATATTTGTAATCAACGGCTCCCTGCCCTAACTCACTATTCATGTACCTCCCCAACACATGCAACATGCCCCAAGGCCAACTTAAACACCGACCCAAACCGTAAACATACCACCACCCTCAAGACAAACCCAAATCCCACCAGTCTAAACCA